>WHPZ01564396.1:0-12062 GCA_016617965.1 Macrosiphum rosae
GAAATCGAGTGAATATCCAATATTGTAAAAATTTGAATTTCAAACGCTCATAAAAATTTAATTTGACTTTCTTATTGACATTTATTTCTTGATAAAGGTAGATAATCTTATAAGGAATCGTGTATCACATTTTAAAATCTTAGATTTAAAAAGGAAAATTTTTACGAATTCTTAATAATTTGCTAATTTTCGTGATTTTTCCATATTTTGTCAATTTTTGGACTTTAAATGCTTATAAAAAAAAAACTGTGACTAAGGGTTTTTAATATTTTTCATCCGCCTTTGAAACAATATACTAGAAGTCCTCTATTAAATTTTCAAAAAACTAATACATTTTTATTGATATTCATAAAAAAAAAAACTAATAAAATTGGAAACTGAAAATGTCCCTAAACAGTTCAAAATAAATCAAAATATTTTGAAAATATTATCGTGTATAGAAAATGCAAATTTAAACAACCAGTGAAAATTTCACTTATCTACGGTCATTTGTTTAAAAGTTACACCAAAAACCAAAATCGATTTTCTCGAAAATAGATTTTGCGTAAAAATTCTCGTTTTTCCTTAATTTTTCTTTTGTTTTTCACGGCGCTTTCGAAAACTACTGGGAAATTTTTACTTTTGACCCCCCAAAGTACCAACTAGATTCACTTTCCTATCAGAAAAGATACTGTTGAAGAAAATCAAAACACTTTTACTGTCCGAAAAGGTGATGACAGACACAAAAAAAAATTAAAAATTAAAAAAAAAACACACATCATTACATTCATCGTTCCACTCAGAATCTAAAATATATAGCTATCATTTTTTTTATAGCATTTAAAGTTTGAATTTCGACAAAATGTATCAAATTTTAAATTTTAAATGGTGGACAAGGAGGTGTCACTCTGCTGTACAAGTGGGTCATTGTAATGGATGGTGTTAAATTTGAATTCAATGATATAATATAATTGTATATGAAAAACGATTCTGAGCTAAAACGGTCAGTCAGCCTATGATATTTATATTGTTATTACTTATTACTTATTATAGTTATTATTATTACGGTATTAAAGTTATAAAGTTACAAAAAATAGCAAAAAGTATATTTGATGATATTATTGTTAATAAAGTAATTTATTTAACTATTTACGTGGAACCTTGTTTTAAATTTTAAATCCTTAGCTATAAAAGTTGAACATTTTATACATTTTTAAATACAAAATCATTTTAGATTCTGAGTGAAACGATGAATGTTTTGATTTTACAACGATGTGTGTTTTTTTTTATTTTTTTTTTATTTTTAAGGACCTTTTAACACAGTAAAAATGCTTAGATTTTCTTCAACAGTATCTTTTGGTTTTTGGTGCAACTCAAAAACAAATGACCGTAGGTACATGAAATTTTGAAAGAATGTTTATATTAGCATTTTCTATACACTATAACATTTTCTATACACTATAACATTTTCCGAATATTTTGACTTATTTTGAGCTGTTTACGGACATTTTCAGTTTCTATTTTTTTAGTTTTTTTTTTCTATAAATATCAATAAAATTTTATTTGTTGGGTAAAAAGGGTGAACATTTAATGCAGGGCTCCTGATATATTGTTACAATAGCAGTTGAAAAATATTAAAAATACATAGGCACAATTCTTTTTTATAAGTATTTTAAGTTCAAATTTTGACAAAATGTATGACATTTAAAGCTTAATAATAATTTATAAAATGTCCAACTTTTATAGCTAAGGATTGAAAATTTAAAACAAGATTCCACGTAAATATGTTATATATAAATTACATTATTCCCCTTAATATCATCAAATATAATTCGTAATATCATAGGCTGACTGACCGTTTTCGTTCAGAATCATTTTTCTTATACAATGATATTATATCATTGAATTCAAATGTAACACCATCCATTACACATTACAGTGACCCACTTGCAACCTACTGTACAGCAGAGTGACAGAAAAAAAACACATTATTATAAAATCAATACGTTCATCGCTTCGCTCAGAATCTAAAACATTTATAATTTTGCAGTGGCAAAAAAGTTGGCAATGACTGATTTTGACATATGAGAACCAAATGTTAGGCAATTAGGTCATTGGTAAGCTTCGTATTTTCGTAACACTAAGGTCTTGTTTGAACTTAACATTATGATTAGATTTAGGTCAATAGTATTGTTCTTTAACCTTAAGTCTGCATGAAATAATTGAAACAATAGTTCATAACACAAAGTATTAAAAGTCAGATTTTCACAACACAAATTTAATTAATATTTTACAAAAATGTACAGTATACACCCTACCACTAGGTACCTAATACAAAATATATTGAATTTCAGTTTTTAAATTTTTTTCTGAAAAAGTGTAAAAGATTCAAAGATGATATTATATCGATGAACACGATAGGTACTACGATAGGTATAATAATATATTATTATTCACAAAATCATAAAATATCACTAATATTTTATGATTTCTGACAAGTAAAACCAAAACGCTTTGATATATCGTCTTATACCTATTGTACTATGTTATATTTATATAGGTAGGTAGAAAATAAATTGCATACATTTTTTAATTGTGGCTGTGAATTTAATGCATTGAAAAATCATTCAAAATGCATTTAAAATCTCTAAAAATGCACTTCAAAATGCACTTTACACAAAAAGTGAAGTTTTATTCTTAAAACTAAACAACATTTACTATTTAAGTCCAACTCGTAAAAGTAAGTAAAATATGTATACATGTCTTATTTAATGAAATGTACCTAGGTCATTTGCACACAAATACGTATACATTTTTTCACCATAGTAAATATAACACATTTTATAGTAATCAAATTGATATTTGATTATAATTCACAATATTTCAATTACGATGTAATATAAAATTATAACGATTAAATTTAATGTAATCTGAATTATCACACTAATAAAATAATTTTCAACATTAGTATGTTTATTAGATTGTTTATTATTATTTGAACGTATTATTTTAATGATTTATCTGTGCAATTAAAATAATAACAAATTTATTAAAATCTAGCAAAACTAATACATTTATTAGGTATCATTTTGATATTTGTTACAACGCATTAACATTTTTCTGCTTACCATTATAACATTTAATAATTACATTCATATTACTATTAACGACTTCTTATACAAATATAGCTGAATACATCTTCACACTTATGAATTAAGTTTTTCACTGGATTTATTATATTTCCCTTTTTAAAATATTATGTTATGATGATAGTTGTTTCACTATGTATGGACCAATAACTAAATGTGAGATTTTGTCCATCACAAAAGACTGATGACTGAATTTTATTTTGTCGATATAAAGTGTGCTCTTAATATTTGGTAAATTGTTCAGTAACCATTTAATGTCCTGAAATAAAATAAACAAACATAGAATTATGCAACACAATATTATGAGTTATAACACGAAACCTGTAGGTGTTCTAATTTATCCATAGGTATGTAGTATAAAGCTCATCGCTTAGCGGTAATAATAATTAAAATTTTTTTTTATTCAATAATATAATTATTAATATACTTTAATACTTGAATTTAATTAGGTTTAATCTAATAAAAGACCTTCACTCAAAATGTTTGATGAAAATATGTACAGTACCTGAGGAGGCACAAGGTTGTCCCTTTTCGAGTACATGATGATAGCTGGAGCTGTAATTTTTCTTATGTCATACTCTGGAACTTGTTTGGAATGGTAATGTGCCATGTTTCCAATTGGTCCATAATCATAATTAGTAAATCGACCTATGGAAATAATAATAAAATATATTGTTGGTATTATTTACTTAATGTAAATTACAATATTTTATACGTTACAAAATATGAACATATTACATATATGTAAACAAATTAGTTTATTTGATCACTATTTACCTGATAACAATAATTGAAAATAATGTTTAACCGTTTTCACTGATGTCGGCTGCGGGTAAGTTGTAAATACATCTATGACGGGTTCCTAAACACAGATAAACATTTATTTTAGGTTGGTTATATTTTATTACTGTAATAAGAAGGAACATTTTGTTTGAAATAAGTAAAAATGTACATTTTTCTCAGATAATACGTACTTTATGAAGGGGATGATACATTCCTTGTATAAGGTTCATCGATTGAACGCAAATGAATCCAAACATTTTAAGTTTACACAATTGTCCAAGTGCAATATTATCTGGATCACTGTTAAGTGATATGTAACGAAAATTGAAATCCGTTTTCTAAAAAATAACAATTATAACAGTACAAGGTATACGATGTATATTTATGTTTAAGTACTATTTGCTCTAGTCCAAAAATATTTAAAATGTGCGTAGCAGCTCTAAAGGGCATCACGAATATTTTTCAGAGAACTATTTAGATAAATTGATTTTTTTATGAAATAATTACTATGAATCTCCGAAGACCTGCTCTAACAAAGTAGAACGGTAAACCTTGGTATCCAGATCCCATTCTACTAGCTGGCGCCATCAGGACTAAATTTCTGACTTTTTTATTGTACTCTGGTCTTTCAGCTAATGTAATTAGAGGTATGGTTCCTCCGAGAGAAACACCCCCAACGTCAACTTTAGAATACCCAGTCACAGATATTACAAGATCAATGGCTGCTGGTAGATCGTAAATAGCTAATTCATGAAAGCTGAAACCAATAATACAATCAATACAACATGTCTCTTAAATCAGTGGCTACTATTATCTATTATACTGGCATCGATATTATGGGATTTAAGGGGCTTAACATTTTCTATCAGAACAAAACTCATGATCACGATTTATAGGGTGGTTCACCAAGCTGCTCACCCCCTTTTTTCTTCAATAATGCAGTTATTTAAAATCAGTTTTTTTTAATTTTTAAATATACCTACTTAAATACCATATTTTCAAATTCTAGGGATTTTTTATCCTGCTTAAGGAATCTCCTGAGGGATACAAATTCTGTTTTTCAAATGAGGACCCCCTTTTAAACTGTAAATTATTTGGAGGATCATTTTTCTAAAAAATTTAACGTATTAGAATTAAAATCCTTACCATTAGTTTTTGAGTTATTTAACTTTGTGTTCTAAGGATAAAAGTTCCCTGGTCCATGATAATTAGTTTATACGTAAGATATGGGGGCTATGGTAATTTGAAAATTGTCGTCATTAATATTAATTTATCAACATGTGATAATATGTGCATTTACTCTCAAACCGCTCAATAAACAATATTATTAGAAATACAAAAATACATTTTCATAGAATTTTTCAATACTATTCATGTTTCATACCCCTTAAAGGAAAAAAATGGGGCTGAAAATACTTGGTGAATCATCCTGTATATAGAAAAATATATAAAAAATATATTAATATATCCGTATAGGTACCTATGTATTAAAGTTGGAGAGCATAGAAAAATACAATTTCTGGAAATCAGTAATAATTAATTTTCAAACTGTACGATATCGATAAGACATAGTTTGACTTTTATTTTAATTATTCATTACTTATTTACCTACTATTTAAGTAAATATATAATAGTTTAGGGTTTTGAATGTCAATATTAGTATAAATTATATAAAATAATTACAAAGTTATGTTGTTGAATCATCGTACAATACAAATTGTCCTAGATGAATTCCGTATTGAATTATAAAAAAAATCCCTTAGAAGATTTTATTTTGGAAATTGACAAAAAAATATTTTTATTAAAATGTATGTAATAGTATATATATTATAAGTAATAATAAATAATCTAATAAAATTTTAATAAAAAATAATTATTAAGTTACAAACTCATAAATAAATGAAATATTAAATAGGTATATAAGAACCTCTCCCGATAAAAAATGTATCTTCTATCTACGCTGCTGGTTTTAATTAGTAATAATAAAAATATATTATTTATGACATTTTCATTTGTTAGAAATTATGAATATTGTAGTTTGTAAACAAAAATTAATGAAGATCAATAAATTACATCCTGAATACTATTTACTTATTTTGTATCTTCAACCATTGGTTTATTTTATAACCAACTACTCAATTAATAAATAATACATATTATTATCTAGATTTCCAGTATCATTGAAACAAAAACAATCTAATGATCAAAAATGATGAAACTAAATTTTAGGATATGTTAAATAGTTCAGCCTATTAGCTTAAGCGTTGAATACATTTATAACAGTTTGAACATGTTAATTAATAATTACAAACAAAACAAATCACATTTTAATTGTGTCAAACAACATTTTCATAATATGCGATGCATTTAAATCATAATATAAGGTACACATTATATAAAACTTTGCTCTCACCTGTAATCCCAATTTAAACTACTTAATTTAGGAATTATTCCTGTCCTCGGATCCTTAATTTTTTTGGACATACCCGTAACTCGGTAATTGAAAAGCCAAACGTCGAATCCGGCATCTGATAGCAGGTAACCTAAACGGTTAACGTTATTCATATAAGTATACAGAAATTAAAATGTTATGGTGAAATAGTTTTAAACCTTTGAAACTAAATGATGTTTTACTCTATAATGATTTGAAGCCCTCTAGTAAATTATACAACAAAAATATTATCTAGGGATTTCGTTGAAAATATAATTACTAAGTAATCGAATAAAATGTTAGTTGTACTTATTAATGTGTTTGTTATGGAAACTATTACACTAATACGATTGTGACCTTAGATCATATTAATTATTATAATCAGTGTTAAGACTATCATAAATGGTTATACGAACTAGGGAACCCATTTTATAATGGTTTTATGATTTAGTTGATTTGGATTTTGATAGAAAGCCATAGATAATACGTTAAAAATGCAATACAAATTAAAAATGAACACACACTAGATTTAAATAATAGAAAACCAAAATGCGTATTTCATTATGAAATTTAGTATTTTATATAAAACGTTTTATATTTAGAAATGTTTAAAAGATAGTTTTAAAACAAGTTAGGAAAGCTTACTCCGAGAGCGTGCTGCATTCTCGGTTTCTAATGAATTTTAATATTCCAACGCAATAAACTACAACTCGATACACAATTTTTTAACCTTTATATAATTTTTTTACTAGCCTTTTAATATTGGTTAGTAAGAAACTATATTAATTTCTTATATTTTGTTACTTTTAATACTGGCTAGTATGAATTAAGGTCGAATAGAACCGTTCATAAACTATTTATTTGTTCAACTGTTATATTAAACTGATATAAATGTATTAATAAAATCCTAATTAATAGTGTATTTATAGTTTTTTTTGTTTTGAATTATGAATGATAATATTAAAATGAAAAAATGAATATTTACAATCTTAACTACGTGTCTACGTATACTGGTAACTAACAGACGGACACAACGGCTAGGTGTTCTAAACTTATGTTTAGAAAATTAACAACCGGAGAAATCATAAACATCTTCCATTAAACTTTATAGTGCCTATATGTGTTGAATGTCTTTGAATAGGTCACTGTAATGGGTAGTGTAAGTGGATGTGTTAAATTTTAATTCAATATAAAATAATTGCATACGAAAAACGATTCTGAGCACAGGCAGCAGACTGTCAGCTGTCAGCATATAATTCCAAGGATAGGCATTTAGAATTTAAATATTTTTCTATGCATTTATATTGCTGTTAGTGATTTAATTTTCTGTTATTGATGTGGTAGGTTGAACTAATTTTTAACAGAAATAAATCACAAATTATACTGTAATTAGTTGTGTACAAATAGCTTAAAAGAAATTTCAATTTTTTTGTGAATATTCAGTACCTATTGAGAATGATATTATTTGAATTACATCAAAACAACTAAAATTGTTATTTTCTATTTAAATATCCAATGTCGTAAAAACTTGAACTTGTAATGTGTACAGAAAAAAATATGACTGTATTTTTTAATTAAGTTAGGAATAACTTATGGGAAACCTTGCATTTTGCAAAGTTTTTTATTCATCAATAAACTATCATACATAAACAAAATAAATTTTAAATTTCTATAAATAGTTCAAAAAGAGAAAAAATATTTATTTTAATGATATGTCTAGAAATTGATTTTATAAAATATATTTTGTGCGAATTCATATCTCTAGAAATATTAATTTTTTAATTAAAAAAAAAAAAATATACATATAGGTGATTGACTATGTGTGTTGTGAATTGTGGTTGAATATGTTTATATCAAAATAAGTTTGAGTAAAAATCCTAATTCTCTAGTTTTTTCAGATTATTTTGAAAAATACTGGGAACCCATACAATATTTTTGACTCTTTAAGTATAATCTAAATCCAATTTTCTATCAGAAAGCACTCTGAAACCTTAAGTATGATAATACATTTTACCATTATGTTATACAAACTAGATTATAAAAACGATACCGTACTCCCTAAACTTTAATAATTAATAAATAGATTACTTACCGAGTGATTTGTTATGTGATACATATACAATTGATGTGGCAAACATACCGGATAACAAGATCACGGGTTTACCGATTGTTTTGTTACCATATTTACTATATGGTATTCGTTCCATACCTAACATAAAATGGTCTTCAGTTTGGTATTCATACATCTTAAGTGGATATCCACTATCTTTGATTTTTTCCCACTTTGAACATAAAAATAACAATGTTGGTTTAGTTGTATTTAATAATTACATACACCATTAAAACATGCTAGAGGTGAATATTTTAATGCTTAGCTAACTTTTCGGCATCTACATTTGTGTAAGTATTTTTAAAAGAAATTAAATGTATTCTGTCTTAAGAATTAGTTTACTTATTGGCTATTTCCTATCACTTATTAAATAGATATATTACTTTCTAAATTAAAAATGTACTTACGGTTTCTTTAGATGACACAAAATATTGTGTACTATATAGAATCATCACCCAAAAATATATCTTATAAATATCCATATTTGTTTAAAAATTAATTCTCAAATACTTAAAAAATAATAAATACGCAGTAATACAAATTTCAGAACATGTTTTTATTAGTATGTTAAAAGTAATTAATTATATTGTGTGATGTGATATTTAAAGTTTGTACAAAAATATATTAAAATTGAGTATTGAAAGAATAAAATTAATTTGTTAGTCTTAAGTATATATTCTGAGTGGGACCCCCAAGGGCATTAGTATAATATTTAATTACAAATCTATAAGTACCGCAAAGTCGTAAAAATCATTATTTTTTTTTTTAATATTTCAAACTTAGAGAGTCAATTTTATTATAGGTACCTATATATTATACTACACAAATTGTTAAAAAATATCAACTAAAAAAACATTTGGCTGTTCTATAAATGCGTAATCTTAAAGTAATTGTTTAGGTATACTCAGTATGTTACCTAGGTAAAAAAAATATATTGAACATTTCAAAACTTTAAATTCTATGAAAACTAACTAACTTTTTCATTGTATAATTAAATTGTTTTACTGTTAGATTTGATTTATATCCATGTAAAATGTTTAAGTGATGTTATTTAAATTGGTAAATTGTAATTGATAGTAATATTTATTTAATGAAATTAAAATTAAAATCCGGTATATAAAAATTAAAACAATTGTAAAGAATATTAATTATAATCATATGAATAGTAATGATGGAATATTTTTATAGAATTACAAATACTATAAGGTGAATTATTCATACATTTTAACAAGTTTATGGCTCGCGTTTGAACAAAATAATGTTTTATTTTCTCAGAAAATTGCAGATTTCTAATAATACGAAATGCGTTTATTTTATGTTATTACTTATTATATCAGTTATGATTAAAATAATAAAATGTAGTTGTAAAGTAACTTACTGGTAAACAATTGTATCTATGAATGTACCTAATGTATGATAATTCCCTCATAATGTCTAAACGAACATTTTTTTTTGAAAATCCTTAATTTTTTTCTTATTACTATTAATATAGGTACTCAGTACCTATATTAAGTACGGGGCTGACAGACCGTTTTCACTCAAAATCGTTTTTCGTACTTGTATAATGATTTTATATCGTTGGATTCAAATTTCAAACATAAATTATAGTGACACATACGACACCCAATGTATAGTGGAGCGGTACTTGTCCAACATTTTTTAAATTTAATTAGCGTTTTATTCGTTCAAAGGTAATTTAGTAATTATATTATGTAAGTTTATGCTAAAAATTATAATTTTTTGTCAATTAAATTACTCTTGTTGGTTCTGTTTCCCCAGTATCGTCATACACTTATAACTTATAAGTATGAAGATAATGCGATACTTAACCATAAGAAAATGTATTTAAATAATACAATAATTATTTTAAACAAATTACATGACGTTTTGGCAGGAAATTTAATAAGGTACCTATTTATAGTTACATTCTACCTATATACTACCATATACTACTATATTATGTTTCTGGTTAGTAATCGTTTTTATTTATTTGTTTAAATAGTAATTAAGTTGGGAATTTTAATTATTATATAATTATTTAATCTTTTTTTGGGAAATACGCCGAGTTTTTCCAAAATAGGTACTTTGTAATAATAGAGAATCAAGTTTAATTTTTGTTACTTTTTTGTTGGTTCTAGAAGCCTAATGCCTGTCATTACATAAAACAATATGAGTACCATAGTAGGATATATTATGATCAATAAACATATTTTATTAAAAATATCACACCACCAACATCTATTGATTAGTTGTGTGAACAGTTTATAGTGTTTATACCAGTACCTGAGTACCTACATGTATAGTAGGTGGCTACTGAGTACTGACGTATTATTTGTCAAATATTTCAGTCGTTGAAATACCAGTTTTGTCTACATTACTAGGCTATGATTCTTGCCAAATAAATGAATATTAGAAATTTAGCATCCATGTTCACTATTTACGGGAACCCGTGCCGTACTGCACGTATCTATAGAAACCAGAATATTGCCAGAATAATAACCAGAATAATAACCTAATTGGAACCTACGCTTATGTGCCTATCTTAATGCTTTTTCTCGAGCATTTAAAACATGGAAATTAAAAATTTAAATTTAAATTAACTCATCAATATCAGCTCATGTTACTTTCATTATTTGACCAAAAGACTGCCCAGCTATTAAATACAACCACACAACACTGTCTATGGTTTTCTATTCGATAGAAAACTTTCGTCAGACCCCATTCTCAAAAACAAACGTAAGAAACTATAAAGTTGCTTACACATTTTAAGACGCTGCCTCTTTTAATTTAAATTAAATACACTATGTTTCTATAATATAATTGAATTTCAATTTGGTCTTATGGTATTGCCAATTGGAGTTACGCCCAACTCTTGAAAATCAGGATAATCTGATTCTATCACTAGAATATATTCTCAAAATCAAAACCATGTCAGTCGTACAATATATACTCAATTATAATGGTTTAGACATCTGTGAAAACTGTTAGGTAGATACCTAATAAGGTACCTATACATAATAAAATAAAATTCTTCTATTCAGAGAATAATGAAATTAAGAGTCACCATAATATGAGTATTGATACAAAATTCAACAACACATTTATTTATTTTTTATAAGAAGTACAATTCAAATTTAAAAAATGGAATACAATTAATTTATATTTTCCAATAAATGTTTAACAATTAAAAGGTTAATAGGTTTAGCATATGGGCTTATAGCGAATCCCATGTGACTGAATTTCTTCACCATTGTGATGTTCTTGATATTGGGTAGTCGGTCCACTAACCATTTTACGTCCTGAAATTGATATTAAGAAAAACATTTTTTTAATAATAATATTTATATTTATAAAATTTTACATTTTATTCAATAAAGTTTATCTAAATAAATTGGATTATTTTCCTCACCAGCATTTTCAACAGCAGGTTTACAGTTTTTATACTTCAGCGATATTTTAATATTACATTTTTTAAACATGATTGGACTTTAGCTTAGTATCCATAGTTAGGTACCATAAATGTAAAATTAGTTTTTTGACTAACAGCTAATCTATTGGGTAAGTAAATAATTCGAGTTATTGGCACTTGGATAGTTTCTACGAACATATC
>WHPZ01564418.1:0-11600 GCA_016617965.1 Macrosiphum rosae
GAGGCTTAAACTACTGTGGTTATTAGCTTGTGGAACTGTAGGGGGATGGAACAAGTGTTTTTGGCAGATTTTTTTAGTGGGCGCCTGTAGGTATTTACCATGCCCGGGATGGCGGCACTTATTCTCCGGACACCGTGACTTGCCCGAAGAAAAATGCCGCCCGCGGCCGGGAATCAAGCCGGTATCGGCTGCGTCGCAACCGACGCCTTAGACCGCTCGGCCACTCCGTCCCCCCAGTTGTAAATTATAACGATAAAAAATATAGTAAAATATATAATTATTTTCCAAAAATGTTGATTTGTAACAAATTATAATTATGCACATTTTTTTTTTTTTTAAAGCGTCAGTTTTTACTGATACAATGAGTGTCTTACATTAAATGGATCACCCCCAGTGGCGGTTCATTGCTTGGCCCCTATGCTCCCCCCCATTAAATGCCTCGCCTAAAAGCAACTGACAACGACGCACGTATACGTAGTTAGTTTTAAAAATGAATGACCGTCGACGATCGCAATCCCTACTGAAATTAAAGAAAAGAAGAAGATCAATTATGTTCTTATATTTATGGAAAAATAAGAAAATTAATTTTATGCTTGTATTTATTGAAAAAGTATTATTATTAAACTGCAATTTTTAAATAATTTATAATACATTTTTTCGTGTGTAAACAAACATTGAATTTTTTTTATCAGAAACCAGGAGCGTATAGGTACGAGAATGCAAACACTCATGCATGTTTGAACGAAAAACATCGTTGTCCATACGGCAAAATATCATAGTACCTACAGTAATTAGTAGGTCGTTTATTTTTAAAATTAACTACGTATACGTAAGTCGTTATCAGTTGCTCTTAAGAGTGGCATTTAATGGGGGGGCATAGGGGCCATGCCCCTACCATAGAAATCATAAATTATCAATAAATAATAATTTCTTGTTATTCTTGTAAGAGGAATTTATGGACCAAACGGATATTCCCCCCTCCCCTAGGAGACCTATATTAGTGTTTTTAAACATACATATCTATTCATATTTAATTAATATTATTTAAACATATTTCGGTATCAATATTACTATACTAGCACCTCGGCATAAATGTATAGACAAATATAGTTTAAAGATTAAAATTTAAAAAAAATAATTTAGGTATAAAAGTCAGGGGGACATGTCACATCGTCCCTCCTTGCCCCCCCCCCCTAATGGACGCCTTTTCGACTAACCGCCACTGAAATCTGAATTCACCCCGTATACTTGAAAGCATACACTATTATATACTACAACTTACATTTTTATAGTATAGAGAAAGGTGTATAGTGACATAGTTTATTACTGCAGCCTGAAGTAAGGCTCTACATACCATGGGTATGCTATGCCACCATTTTGCGACTCTTTTATCAATGATAAAATAAAGGGGGAGAATTCATATTCACATAATATTATTAGTCGCAAAATGGCGGCGTAGCATACCTGTATATATAGTTCCCTACCTGAAGTAGTGTAATTTGCAGCCTGTTGCTGAGTGTTGCCTACTTACCTGTGCCCTGTAACTGTAAGAAATAAGAACGTTCTCCGTGATATAGATTTTTCTCATTAAATGAAATTTTCAGACCAAGACTGTGCGCGCGACGGCGCCGCGGTCGAGAAACCAAGCGCTGCTGTTGATTGTTCCATGGCCGAACGCGCGTTCGTTTATCGAACGTCCTTGTCTGACGGTGGTAATCACGTTTTGCTTGATTTTCTCTCCCAGCGCTCCCTTCCACCCCCCGCCAACCGTAAACATCCAACTCGGACAGAGCGCAACGCTCGCCGCTGTCGGTGCGACAGAGACGACTACTACACGTATTGTATTGTCGTTTCTCCTGCGCCTGCCCGCCACCCGCCCACCCATTTCATCGCCGACGGACGCCGTTCGCTATTCGTACACACAAGTACACAACATTGAACATACGTGCGACCACCGAACGGGCTATACTGCTATAGTCTTCAACCACACGGCGGTTTGTTGTTTACGCGGTCCGAGCGTGTCTCGTTAGTTTAGGTGTAACAAACTCGTCGTCTTCGTGCGTATTAAACAAACACTTGTTTTCTGTCTCTCTCCCTCGCCCGACGCTCGACTCGCCGTCCGCGCATTGCGTACGTTGCTCGCACCACCGACCTACCCCGGACACGCGCGCTCCAACGGCCCAAGCACTACTTCAGCGGGAAGCATCCATTTCGTCAGCGATAATATTCTTCATGTTTCACAATGAGTGATTATTCAGCGGTGAATCCGCCAACGGAAAAGAATCAGAGTCAAGCATTCGCGGCGGCTTTACAACGCGCTAAAGAGGTACGTTGTTGTGTGCACGCCGGAGACGGCCTTGCCCGCCCGCGTAAAAACCGCGCCGGCTGGTCCGAGACACGGTCTTCGCCGCGGTCGCATCCACACCCGGTGATCCACGCTGCGGCGGTAATCGTCGTTAACCGCGATTTCACTAGCGTGCCGGCGATTGTTGCACGGTTATTGTTGTTGTTATTATTGTTATTACCCAATACCTATTAACCCATGTCTGCGTGCCGCCAAACGTTGGTCCGCACCTGTGCTCACATCGTACGTGGTCGAATTCCACTCGTTGTCACAACGCGTGTTTGTCGGGCGCGCGTTGTGGTTTTCGACCATTTTTTTGTTTGGAACACTACCCATCCTACCCGCACACCTTCCCTCCCCCCGTCAGTTTTCTGGTTTGTTAGTGAAAAATTATGGAAAAAGAATTTTTTTTACTAAAAATTCTTTACCGATTTCTGATGCCCTGTCTCCAAAGCTTTTAGTCTCGCGCACGACGCTTCAATCACAGTTGACCATGACGACGATAGCAGATGTCCAAACAATTATTTTCCGTTCTTTACTTTTGAACATCAATTAATTCCAGTTTTTTCTTTTTTTTTTTTCTAAACCTCCAGCAGAGTGTTATTATAATGTCGTTGGCGCCTTCAGATCAAGAAAATGTTGAAAACGTAACCATAAATTGGATAATCGTATACTATGGATTAGGGTTCTGTTATTTTAACATAAATGTCTGGGCTTAGTCAATAATCATCTATAGTTGTACCTATTCTTTTTAATAATGTATAATGACTAATTGATTAATTTGCTATAAACCATGCATTTTCTGTATACGATGAATGTAATTTTTAGCTATCAATACCATTGTCGATTCAACATTGTCAATTAAATATTTAAAAGACTATCTCGTTCTATGTATATTGAATGAGGTCATAAGCTCATAGTAAAATTCAATTTGATCGACTTGGATAAATATTATTCATGCCTATACATGGGTGCTCTTAACTTAAATATATTATTAAAAATTAGTCAATTCAAAATAAGCAATCGTTTCAATTATGCTATAAATGATATACTTGATTACTCGTACTCGCTAGGTACCAACATATTTTAAGGAAATTAATTTATTGATTTTAATACTTCAAAAGATTCATTACCTATGCCTATTCTATATTTTCATTTTAAAATTTTAAACTATAATTAATGAACCAGTAAAATTAGTTAAGAATTATTGATTAGCATTGCTCCTATTATAAATATTGATATATTATTAAATTATGTTTATTTACTATGCATTGTCCACGTTTTAAATTGTAATTGTTATCAACGGGTGGCTACTTCAAACAAACAATTGAAATTCATTTTCATAAATACTCTTATTCAAATTTGATTTTTGTTCCTAGATTCTAAATATCAAAGTAGAAAAAAAGTTGTAACGTCTGAAAAATACTTAGGTACCTACTTTTTATGGTTTCAATTAGTAAAAATTCATTAAATATAATATAGGTAAACTTTGTTTCAATACCTTTTTTCTAAGGATAAAATTAATTTAACATTTTGGCTTTTTACAAATTTTGTAGTCACTGCTCTTTATTATATCTTATTTTCCATTCAAATAATAAGCATTCATTTTAGATGTTATCATTCCCAAGCTTATAAATTTGGTATAATCCAAGGTATAATCTAATAATATTTTGATAATTATAAAAAAAAATTCCTTGTGTTTATATATTTAGATAGCAGCTAAAATCCAACCATCTTCCAAAGCTAGTTCAACAACAGGATCTATATCACCAGAAACACATAAAAGACCTTCAGAAGATTACGGTAACTCTTCAGGTATTTTATTTATATAAATAAACAATATACTAATATTAAATTGATTGTATACCTTGAAAACATATAACTACTGAATTATATATTTATTTCTATATTTAGAGCCTGATAGAAAAAGGTTAGCAACATCTCCGGTGGCTTTAGCCGCCGCGCAAGCAGCAGCCGTGGCCGCCAGAGTGGCAGCAGCAGCAGCAGCCGGTATCCAAGGCATCGGTGGGCCTGGATCACAATTTGGAAACGTTATTAACGAAGAGATAAAAGTACCTGATAAAATGGTTGGACTCAGTAAGTATAAAATATTCATGTTTTTCAGTTATAATTAGTAGCAAATTTGATGTACTATGTGCGTTAACCCTTTGCAAAGTTATAGGCCGCGGTGGAGGACAAATTAGTCGACTGCAGGCTGAAACTGGGTGTAAAATTCAAATGGCGCCAGATAGCCCTGGCTTATTAGAGCGATCCTGTACACTTACGGGAAATGCTCAAAGCATAACGTATGTGTTCAATTATAATTATTTATTTCTTTCTTAAAACTTACAGATATTCATAAATCCAAATCTAGGTTAGCTAAAGAGCTCATACAAAACATTGTACAGAATAAAGTATCTGTTGAAGGAACAGGTGGTGCAAAAATTGAAGGACTTAATATATCTTCCCCACCTTCCCAACCAGCTTTTACTCAAGTAGAGATATTTGAATAATATTTCAAATAAACCTTACTTCATTAAAAATGTGTTCACTTAATATAGGCCCAAATAATGATACCTGGAGCCAAAGTAGGACTTATTATTGGAAAAGGAGGCGAAACTATTAAAATGTTACAAGAAAGTTCTGGAGCAAAGATGATAGTTATACAAGATGGTCCTAATAGTCAAGAAAATGAAAAACCTTTAAGGATATCTGGTGAAACAGCCAAAGTTGAGGTAAATTTAATTTGTAGCATATTATTTTTAAAATCAATTCTTTTATTTTTCAATTTATTTTTAGCATGCTAAGAAGTTGGTGTATGACATGCTAGGAGGCGGTGATAAAGATGGATCGGTAAATATATGTTTCCATTAATCTAATTATAGAAATCTAAAATAAGTTTTTGAAATACTAAACAAATATATTATGTAAATAATGAAATGCTCTATATTTGAAAACTATTTTATTCTCATTATTTGAACAATAATATCGACTAGAAACCTTACAAGTTACTATATTTTATCTTTTGGGTTTATGTTTAGTTTCAAATGGGATGTTTAAAATATAAATACCATACAATTATGTTTTAAATAGCAACTACTAAATATAACTGAGGTCTATTGTTACATTGATTTTGTTTTGTTCATTTCTAATTAAGTAAGATTATAATCAAAAAAAGGCCTTGTTAAACAATACTTACTATGATAAAGATAACAATGAAAATGTTTTTAGAAGATAATTAAAAAAAAACATTAGTTTGTATTGATTATTTTATGAAATCCTATATATTGGCTTATTTTTTACCATCATAATTTTTCTTTGAGTAAAAGTTATAATGTGTTTTAAAAAAGGAACTAATCATTAACTTTATAATCATACCTCTGATATATATATTTATAACAATTTGTTTATTTTTTAATAATTCTAGTCCAATTTTGATCAGAACGGGTCAAATTGGAATGGTTCAAATAGCGGTGATTACAGTATGCATTCTGGTTATGGTGGCAAAGTTGAGGTAATTATTATAAAATTTAGTTTATTCTAATTTAATGTATTAATATCTAATAGAATATTTTATAAGTTGCCCTAATTTTCTTATAATTTTATGCTGTTTTTATGCTATCATATAACTTACAATATTTATGTATTAGTTTTTATTAGATATTTATTTAAATTAAATTACAATTGGGTTATGAGGCATGTATTGGAAGGACAATTCAATGACGAAGTTAATTTTTTTATGATTGTTATAATGTATAATAATTCTGTTAATTGACTAAATTCTTTTAAATAAGCAGTATTTTCTTGAAATGTTTAGTAATAAATGGATTTGAGTAGTTGTATTAAAATTATATACTGTTAACTAGTATAATTTTAATTTTTTTGTGGAATAGGCCATGCACTTGCATACATTAAAAAGTACATAATAAATCACTTGTTTCTTTTTAAGGTTATATAAATAATAAACTTTTCAATTATGCTGTTTGTGTATTAGGTTCTATTTAAATATATAACAACTGATAGTTTACAACACCAGGCTACTAGAATATATGCTAATTTCTAATGCAGTATTAATTGATTAACCTCTTTTATCCGATAACATACAAAACACAACTACATACAAGATTTTTGTGTATACATTTATTTAGTATTTACCAATGTTATCATAATGTTTAGGTTGGTGTACCAAAACAAGTTGTAGGATTAGTTATTGGAAAAGGTGGCGATATGATTAAAAAAATCCAAGCTGATACCGGTGCCAAAGTCCAGTTTATAAACCTCAATGAAGATACACCTGATGATAGAAGATGTTTGATCACTGGTAATCCAGATCAGGTGGCTGAAGCTAAACAAAGAATAGAATCATTAGTCGATAGCGCTTTGGTAAGAAATTTACATAATATGCATCTAGTAAACATAATTTTTTTAAATGTTAGTATGATTTAACAAAATAAATTATTTCATTTTTTAGAACCGTAGTGGTAATCGACAGAGTGGTGGTGGTGGTGGCGGCGGTAATTTCAATAGAAATCAAAGTTGGGGTAATAGTGGTCAAACACAACCATTAAATGAAACAACATTTACCGTGCCATCAGCTAAATGTGGAGTTATTATTGGAAAAGGTATATTTTCGGTTTGATTCTCATATATGATTGTTTTCTTAAATTTATTGTTATTTTTAATTTTAGGTGGTGAAACAATTAAGCAAATTAATATGCAAACCGGTGCACATTGTGAAATTGATAGACGGCACAATAATACAGGTTCTGAAAAAACTTTTGTTATACGTGGGACAACAGAGCAAATCGAAAATGCTAAACGCATGATAAATGAAAAATTAGGTTTTGTATGTACATTATTTAATACATTTTTTATTGAATATATTTGTTTTTATTCATATTTTATTAGCAGGATCCTAATGGTGGTTCTCAGAACTATAGTAATATGAACCAGCAGCAGCAGCAGCCACAACCACCATATGGTTCTCAAATGAGTTGGGGTGGACAAGATGGACAAATGAATGCATATGGTCAAGGTTGGAATCCAAGTATGCAACAACAGCAACAACCACAACAACCAACTGATCAGAGTAAACATATTTCACAAATCAAAAATAATAAACTCAATAACTAAGTTACTTGAATAAAAAAAAAAAAAATATGTACAAGTATTCAAAGTTCTTACGTTTTGTGAATGTTACAATAGGTGTTTTACCAATACAACTTGACAACTGTTGCAGTATTGCTACGACAGTTGATAGTTTTAAAAACAATATTGTTAATATAGTTAGAGTAATAACAAGATTACTTAAAACTGCATTGTCAAAAAAAAAAAAACACAACCTATTTTATACTTTAATTTTCTACTTTAATTGTAACAAATATTTGATTTATGTTAATGCAGATAATACAAATCCTATGTCGAATGCTAATGGTGCCCAGGGGGGCTCAGACTTTAGTGCACAATGGATACAGTACTATAGATCTATGGGAATGCACAGAGAAGCTGAATTCATTGAACAGCAAGCCAAACAAATGAAGGTATGTACACATTACTTAATGGCCTTTACCTAATATGTTTTTTATACATATTTTTTTATTAGCTTATAATATATGATGCTAAATTTTGTACAAAATCATAAGTTTTTGTCTTAATATTTGTCAAGTGGAATAAATATAATATAGTATTAAGCCTAAAATCACTTAATGTATTGCTATAGTCAACTAAAATTTCAAGATTTGCTTAAAATCAGATATCATTTATTCAAACTTCTTATAATAATAATAAACTACTTCTGTGCAATGATATGTGTTACAAGTAGGTTCTGTATCTATTCGTTATTTTTTTGTTATTCCAGATATTATCATCTGCTATTCCCATTTTTATATGGTAGGTAAATCACAACAATCTCATCTTTCAGACTTAAGATTCAGAAAACTTTTTAACTTTACTAATGAAGGGAAAATAATATTTTAATTATTAATTTTTGTGGTGGTTAATCAGTGTCTCCAAATATGTTACCAATAAATTATCATAGTATGTTACTGACAAAGTATTTAATTTTTACAATCTACTAAATATCTATAGGCATTTTATAGAACTATTAACTGTCATCATTTTGCCTGTTAGATTTTTTTTATTGGATGAGCCAAGACCTAATTTTTTCAGTTTAATCAGATGAATGGAACTAGTGCTGTACCAAATCCTGCTAGCGTCCAACCTCAACCTCATGCAATTCCTCCAAATGGAGCTGCTGGTGTTATGCCAGTCGCTGCAATTTCTGCTAATGGCAGTGGAAGTGGTGCTGGAGGAAGTGCTGGTGCAGGGACTCCCGATTACAGTGCACAGTGGATAGAGTATTATAGATCAATTGGAAAAAATAAAGAAGCTGATATGGTTGAACAACAAGTTAAAGCAAGAGTAAGTAGACTTAAAATACGTACAACTAGGGTTTGGGACTTGTTTTACTGTAATAGTTATTTATTATTCTTGGTAAAACGTAAATTTGTTATGTAAAATAACAAAGTTTGACTAAGCAATAAGCATACTTTGTCCTACTTTAGGCGGAAATGTTTTGCATATTGTGCATTTTTTATTTTTACTATTAAAATTAAAACTGTATAATAATTATTATTATAGCAAATGGGTCTACCAACTCAAACTAATGGTCAACCAAGTGGATCAGAACAATCGCCTCAACAGCAACAGCAACAACCTAATGCCTCAAGCCCTCAATCAGGACAACCCCAAACATTGAATGATGTATCTATGTATGGTGCACAGTATGGTATGGCTTACGGAGCAGGAGGTTATTATGGAGCACAGAATCCTGGTGCTGCACCTACTGGATATGGTGCTTATCCTGCTGCAGGAAATGCCTATGCAGGTTATCAGCAAGTTCCACAACAAGATCCACCACAACAACAATGAGGTAAGGGAATAATAAAAGCAACAAATATATATGCTTCATGTTTCTAAGATTATAATTGCGTTTTTTTTAATTTAAAAAAGCGAACATCGTTTTTTATATACATGAATATTTTGCTTAACATGCCATTTCAGGACTTACGTCAAAAATATACTATTAACTGTGTTATTGCAGAACGTCCAGATACCAGGGATATCCTCGCTATGGTCAGGTCCATTCATATTAAATCAATAAACAAATAGTTTTGTCTTCTCTACGCATTTTTTTTTTTTCTATTAGTATATTTAATTATGTTTAATTATGTACTATACTTAATTGTAAAGACATTTTGTAGCGCAAAAAAAAAAAAATATGAAAAAAAAACCACATTGTTTATTTTATAGTTTTGGCGATTGGTATATATATTTAGGTAAAATCGCCATAATATACCTGAAGCTATGGTTATAGTGGTATAATCATGTTACTTTTGATTACAACGGTATTCATTACTATTCTATAAAATGTGTTTATTAAGTTTTTCTTATCTCCATTTAAACACATAATATGCTATTACATATACATTTTATTACATTGTGAGTTATTTCAAGTAAGAGTGAAATTTTGGAAAATTTCAAGTTTGGATTTGTATAGCATAATATTTCATTAGGTTCACAGCATTGATAAAACAATTTTTTCATTTGACAATTTATCAAATTGGCATTTAGGACCTTTCTTATAATATAGTTAAGTAAAATGTTTTATAATTTAATTATTACTTACCAAGTTTTGTCTAGAATTTTATATTAAATGAATAGATGATTTTTGTTAATTTGTATTTTCTTTGGTTAAAAAAAAATTTAAAAGTTACTTAATTTGTATAAAAATATATATAATATATATTTATTTAACTTACAAAAACTACGCATGTTTTTAGTTATACTTTCGTTGGTTTGTTAGGTTAGATTTTTGATATTCTTTGTTTTTCTGGCACAAAACTTGGTAAAAACTTTTAAAACCACTATAATTTTAATACCTTATATTATAATAAAATTACATATGTTTAACTAAATAATTATTTATCTTAGAAAAAAATACATTTATAAATAATATAACTAAAATTTGTCATGTGTGAAATGTTTGTTTAATTTATTTTTACCTTGTTCACAGCATGTGGCACCAACAATTACAAGGTTTGTACTGAGTTAAGGGTTTTTAATTATACCAATGTCCAAACAAATGAAAATCTATTTTATAATTTTACTGTCATAAATATTTTTGTGTTATTGTCTTGTGGAAATGTGTTTGATTTTATAAATTTCAGTGGGAAATGTCTGGTGTCTTGAACTGAAGCCTGACATTGGGAAAGGTAATTTTCTAGTAATTTTTCGTAAAAAAAAAAAATAATTATTATGATAAAAAAAACTAACATTATTTAATATATACATTTGTTAAATATATATATATATATATTCACATATATATGTACACACTCACTTGTATCCACAATTTATAATAGATGTTTGCTTCCGAAATTTGTTAACATGTCCTTATTAAATAACTATTTATTTATATTTGATATTTTGAAAAATTGTTTCTGACATACTTCTGTTGCTTGTTTCAGATCACGCGACAAATTATGCGCATTTAGACAATATTACTTGCTTTAATAATTTACATGTTGTGCAATTTACTATGTTGTATGTACATATTGTAATATTATTAAAGTGTATTAAACATTTGATTTAAAAAGTTCCAAATATAATGAAAAAATGAAAAATTTTACATTATTTTTATTTTTATGGTACATTAGTGAATTTATTTTAGCTTTTGTCATTAATAGAGACCATTGGACATTGGTATTTATGTTATTGATGTTGATAAAACATTTTTAGTGATCTTGCCTATAAATATTTGGATAAATTTAGATGTTTGTAATTAAATAATAAAATTAAAGTACCCTCTTCTAGGTAATAATTTTTTTTTTAAAAAGACTGATCCATTTCAATTTAAAAACTTATATGTTAAAAAGTATTCTAACCCATAATAGAATATAATTCATTGTTTTGGAAAAATGTATAATCTGCTCTCCTTCAAAATGAATTAAAATATGTTTTTCTATACAAGTACTTAACAGTGTGACTTGTTATTATTTGTATTACATGATAGATGTCAAGGTGAGAATTTCATAATAAAATTGTTTCCCTTAAAATACTTTCAGAAAGCTAATTGTAAGAATATTCTAACTGGTGAGTCAGATAAATAAAATAAATTTTACTTAACTTAAACTCCCACAAATGTTCGTTCTCATAAATACACATAAAACATATCAATGAATTTTATTATTTCTAT
>WHPZ01564423.1:0-13185 GCA_016617965.1 Macrosiphum rosae
AAGTCTTTAATAAACTGTTAGGTATATTGAAAAGTAAATTGTAAATTTATTTTATTTCTAGAAGTATGATCTGGGCCTGGGCATCGTAATTTTCGTGTCCGAGGTCACCCCACGTTTTTAATTAATTCATCAATGTAACACTACAATGGGAGAATAAAAAAATGAACAACTAGCACACACTTAACTTATTACAGACAAGTTGGTAAGTCGATTTCCAAAAACCAAAATCAAATATTATTATTATTACTATTATGCTCACTATTAAAGATATAACCACGACAAATTTTACGTATATCTTTAATCGTGATTGTGCAATTTTATTGTGCTACAGTTGTTCAGTCAAAATCCAAAAATATATATTATCTTGAATTTACCTCCATAATAACGTGTGGTATAATAATATTACCTATGTTATATTGGTATCACTAAATATTATTTTCTATGGAGGATATAATAGTTATTAACCACGATTAAAGATAAACTCATTTCATATCATAATCCAATACAATTCATTGAACTTTTTCCAGGATAAATAAAAAGTCAAAATGTATACGAGCTATACAGCTAATAAATATGTTTATTTTGTGAAAACTTGGGTGCTTACATAAACATTAAAATATAAAAATCAGTCTTAAGCTTAAATCTAGTGAATGCCTTACAGTAAAAAATAAAATAATATAGGATGCAGTTAACAACGGTATGTACAAATAAAATAAGATTACATCGCTAATGGAATTAATCGACTTCTTCGACGGTAGGCCCTCTAGAACCTGGGAAACCATGAGCACCGGGAGGCACGTCGCCTGCTTGTCCTGCACCGTGTATCTTCATCATCAGAGCCGAGCAGCTCTTCTGTATTTCCTTCAGTTTGTACTCGTACTCTTCCTTGTCCGCCAACTGATTGTTGTCCAACCACTGGACGACCGCGTCGCATTCCCGTTTGCCGGTATTCCTCTCCGATTCGGTCAACTTGTCGCCGGCCTCGTCTAACGCTTGTTTGACACCAAACACGTAGCTCTCCAACTGGTTCTTGGCCGCGATCTTGACTTTTTGTCGTTCGTCCTCTTCTTTGTACCGTTCGGCATCGCTGAGCATACGATCGATTTCTGCCTGAGACAGACGTCCCTTGTCGTTCTTGATGACGATGTTCTTGGAGCGCCCGGAGCTGTTTTCCTTGGCCGACACGTTCAAAATGCCGTTGGCGTCCATATCAAAAGTCACCTCGATCTTGGGTACGCCCCTGGGCGCCGGAGGTATGCCGGTCAGGTCGAACGTTCCCAACAGATTGTTGTCCTTAGTCATGGCCCTTTCCCCTTCGAACACCTGGATGGTAACGGCCGGTTGGTTGTCCGCGTACGTGGTGAACGTTTGCGTCTGTTTGCACGGTATCGTGGAATTGCGCTCGACGATTTTGGTCATCACGCCGCCGGCAGTCTCGATTCCTAGCGACAGGGGGGTGACGTCGACGAGCAACACGTCTTGAATCGCAGAACTCGTGTCGCCACTGAGAATGGCCGCCTGTACCGCGGCACCGTAGGCTACCGCTTCGTCGGGGTTGATGGACAGGTTGAGCGGTTTGCCGCAGAAATAGTTTTGAAGCAGACTCTGGATCTTCGGGATCCTCGTCGAACCACCCACGAGCACCACGTCGTTGATGTCCCCCTTGTCCATCTTGGCGTCCGCCAACGCCTTCTCCACTGGCTGCAGAGTCGATCTGAACAGATCTGCGCACAGCTCCTCGAAACGGGCTCGGGACACTCGGGTGTAGAAATCGATACCTTCCATCAGAGCGTCGATCTCTATCGTGGCCTCCGAGCTAGACGATAACGTTCTCTTAGCCCGTTCGGCGGCCGTTCTCAGCCGTCTCAACGCTCTCGGATTGGTGTGTACGTCCTTTTTGTATTTCCTCTTGAACTCTTCGGCCAAATGACACACCAGCCGGTTGTCGAAGTCCTCGCCACCCAAGTGCGTGTCACCCGCCGTTGACTTCACTTCGAATATGGAACCCTCGTCGATCTGCAGGACGGACACGTCAAACGTGCCACCGCCCAAATCGAATATCAACACGTTCCTCTCTCCTTTCAGGTTCTTGTCCAGACCGTACGCCAAGGCCGCGGCTGTCGGTTCGTTGATTATTCGCATTACGTTCAGACCGGCTATGACGCCCGCGTCCTTGGTCGCTTGTCTCTGCGAATCGTTGAAGTACGCCGGCACCGTGATGACAGCGTCCGTCACGTCACGGCCCAAGTACGCTTCGGCCGTCTCCTTCATTTTCGTCAGCACCATCGAACTGATTTCTTCTGGCGCGAACACTTTCCGCTCACCTTTGAATTCCACTTGGATTTTAGGCTTCCCGCACTCGTCCACCACCTTGAACGGCCAGTGTTTGATGTCCGCTTGCGTCTTATCGTCGTCGAAACGACGGCCGATCAAACGTTTGGCGTCGAATACCGTATTCACGGGATTCATTGCCACCTGGTTCTTGGCCGCGTCGCCGATCAACCGTTCGGTGTCGGTGAACGCCACATAACTCGGGGTGGTTCTGTTACCTTGATCGTTGGCGATGACTTCTACTTTTCCGTGTTGCCAGATACCCACACAGGAATAGGTGGTACCCAGGTCGATACCGATCGCTGTTCTTCCAACCATTTCGCCAACAGTTGTCGATTTTATTCACGAACGGTTAATACGAAAAGAAATTTAATATACAAAATTAAAACAACGTATACGTAGGTACACAACGTACAATGTAATACTGTAGTAGTACCACAATTTGATAAAGATTTAAAATCACTTTGTTTGAGTTTGAAACCGCAGTGGAAAATATTTGTGTACAACACTGAAAGCTACGTAAAAATGTACGTAATATTGTATGTGTGTCTCGTTTGACAAATCGCACTGTTACCGCACTATACCGCTTCGAATTCAAATTTTTAACTGAAGCCGGGCAGCGAGCTGCAAACGCTTATATATCCGACCGACCGTTCGAGAAGGTTCGATACGATTCACGAGCGCCGCTGTGGCCGCCGCGCCGTCCCCCTACTTCACCACTACCAGCTGTGGCACACATTGTAGTTTTCACCACTATTATTATATGTATTACTGTCATCATAGAACATTCGTGAATTTTCTCCGGCTTTCTCGTTATTTACACCGAGTTTTCTTAGTGCTTACTCAGAATCAGCTATTTTTATTTTTATATTCCCTATGTGTAGGAATTTTTATATTTGTGCAAGGTATTGGGTAGACCATGTTAAACTGTGTTAATTTTTTTAATAACTAATATTCGATTCTGAGAGAAGAGATTTTACAATGCTTTGTTTTGGTTTTTAATTTTTTAATTTTTTTTTTTTTTTTATAAAAAGTTGTTTTTTGTAGAAAATTGAATCCGGTTAGTGGTCGGACGTCGATAGGTACTTTGGACAGTCAAAAGTAAAATGTTTTTGACAAAATTGATTTTGTTTTATTTAAAAAAAATGTATAATTGCATATTATTATAGTTGAAATTTCCAACAAATGTGTGTATTAGTATTTACTATAATTATAATTATTATTATTATTATTGTACCTACTACAGTACTACCACTACTATACCTACTATTTACAGATTTCTTAAATTGCTGAGCTTTATAATTTATTTGAGATATAAGTATGGAATCGCGGAAAAAAAAGTCCCGGTAAAAATGAAAGAAAATATATCAACATTGAAGCATAAATATGTTAAAATTGTATTGAAAAATACATTAAAGTTAGGTACATAAAAATCATTTAATATCATAAAAAATGTTAATTACTTACTTAAGTCACATTTTAAAATATAATAAAATTTAATTTAATGCAAGTCTAAAATAATAAAATGTAATACAATAGTCAATAATAAATACAATTATAGTACCAATATAATGTATTATAATAATAATCCTGTAAAAATGTTATATTATAATTAGGTAGTAGCCAGTAGGTACCTCTCGACCTCTTTCTTATTTTATGAATTACGCCTGTTAAAAATGCCTGTTTATAGATATACATATTATAATCTATTATTATACAAAAAAACGTTTGCTTTTATATAATGTTCCTAATCAAAGTTCAAGTTATAAGTATCTATAGTAATTTCGAATATATTTATTAGTCTACTATATTTGAAAAACCATCGAGAATGAATTCCTATTGTAACAAACTAACAATTTTTAAAAATTACCTCTGCTAATTACCTTTCAATTTATGATGAATAATTTATAACATTATATTTATCTATACAATTTGATATATTCCATATTATCATTAGGTACACTAAAACTACATAGTAAATTACTAAATTATATTAAAAGTCAAAAATATGATCATCATAAAGGAACTTGAGAATTAAATATATACATATATTATACACTATATAGGTATGTAAACTCCCTTCTATTTTTTATGATATTATATGATTTTTTATGTAACTTTAATGTATGTTTCAATACAATTTATACTTCAATTTTGATATATTTTCATTCTTTTTTTATTGACTTTTTTTTCCGATTATCATAAGTATGATGGTTATATTAAGTTTATACAATTTTTTACTACCATACGTCTGAACTATATATCAATTATGATTAATTAGTATAAAAAATTACCTACTTGCCAATTTTCAGTAAAGGGGAGAAGGTTCTTATTTGAAAAACAGAAGTTTGTATCCACACATGACATACCTTAAGTAGTACCTACAAAAAAATTCAATAATATGAATAGTATAGTATAGTCTATAAATATATTATATATTTAAGAATTCCTAAAATCAGAATTTGAATAAATTATAATTAAAGGAATCAATGCGGGGATGAGCTTGCTGGTGAATCAACCTGTATCTATATATTATATTTTTTATTATATATATATATGACAGGCCAAAAATTATTATAAATATATATAATTATTTAATTACCTATTGGCTACTAGTGAAATACGTAACTATATACTTAAGCAAGGGCAGCTCTATCGACATGGACAGGGGGGGGGGAGTTAAATTTTCGGAAAAATTCGATGATTTTTTTTTTACAATTTTCTCCTACAGTAAATTTTTTGGAAATACAGCTTGGCGGGGGCCGCTTAAATAGCTAGTTAAACTTTTTAGATTGAAAGATCAAAAAAATTCTTAAATCGTGGTAGGTACCTATCAAAATATGTCGATATTAAATTGAATATACCTAATATCAGTGTAGTCAAATCTTAAGAGTCAAATACTCAAAATATTATCATTTTTAAAGTATTTTGTGTAGTACAGAATGTTTTCGTTATCATTACTCTTTGTTATCAATTATACAAATATACAATTACCATAACGGTATTACGTATTTACGTTACGTTTACGATTTACCATTTACTTACGCTTTATGGAGGTCTATTGAGTCAATTACTATAAATCAAATATCGCAGAGTTGTGAATTATTATCGCATATTTGCATATTAGCGTCGGTCGACAATCATTCCAATCGCCAGTCATAGATATCATATAAATTCAATCGACACTACTCGACCGTCTTCACTATGCAGTTTTTCAACATAAATCTTAATAATATGATCTGTGATCTCATTACACATATGGGTTGAAGTTAAATTTCTTAATCACGATTATTATTATTGATTACTGTTGGGTGGACTAGACTCTAACCTACACATTTATATTTATTTAGTAATATCATCTGAATTTACAAACATAATAAATGTAATCGTTTTTGTTATAGTTTTAGTAATGAATTTTTTCCCCAAAAGTTTATTAGAAATGAACGGATACAAATTTTTTTTATTTGGTTGCTTGTTTACATCTCTTACTTGGTCTCTAAGTTTGTATATGTATTGGAAACTCAACACCAGACCTGATAATTACTCAAATGTAAAACTTTTTCGAAAAGAGAATACTTTTGAGTATGTGAAAAAACAGAAATCTAAATACTTTAAGAATCATATGGACAAAAGTGGTTAGTGTACATGTTACTTATTTAATACTTATCTTATTTTTAATTATTTACCTATAAAATTCTTTGTTTATCAACATTATTATTTGTGTAGGTATTAACGATTTAGGAATCATTAAAACTGACGACGATTTGGCCACCAGGGATAAAGGATACAAAGATCATGGTTTCAATGCTTTAGTTAGTTTGAGATTAGGTAATTATCGTGAAACTTTACCTGACACTAGGCATAAATTGTAAGTTAAAGTTGAGTTTGATTGAGTATAAAAAAACAATTTATACATAATAAATTATAAGATATTTTATAATTTATTTTTTACAGATGCTCAACGATAAAGTATGATCAAAACTTGCCGAGCGCTAGTATTATAATTTGTTTTTATAATGAACACCCACAAGCTCTTTTTAGAACTATACAGTCAGTCATTAGACGTACACCAAGAAATCTTTTACATGAAATTATATTAATAAACGATTATAGTGATTCGGGTTAGTAAAATCTAAAAGTAATTTTTATTATCATTGTTTTGTATAATAATTTATTTTCTTTTTGTCTTAGAAAATCTTCACAAAATAGTAGATCAATACATAAACGATGAAATATTACAGGATATAGTCCATCTTAAAAAAACCAATAAAAGAGAAGGACTTATTCGTGCAAGATTATTTGGAGCTAATTTAGCAACTGGTCAAGTAATTAAAGAAATAAATTATTAATTTTATAATTGTTATTCTATAAATGTATGCATACAAATATCTATCAGCGTAAGATATTTGGTGTACAATGATATCAGAAATAATTTAAATTAAAAAAGGTATTGGAATATGTTGTGTAATAATTATACAATAATCCACACCAAGCCACATAGGTTTATAATATCAACTTAAATTAGCTACAACATGTCGCAATTGGTATAACGTGTATTAAATCCATACCGAGTGCACTGTCTCTCTAGCCACCCACAATTTGAGCTATTAAACTTAGTTTGATCAATTTTTTATATTCACAATTTTAAAATAAGTACATAAAACTATTGATCTGAATAAATTAAATAGGGTTAGAATAAGTCTGCATTGTGTAATAGTTATATACTGCTTTTGATCATAAAACCTTATTGTGTATTTTTTCAAAATTATCACAAACTAATCATAAAGTTTTAATATATTTTTTACTTTAATAATTTTTAAGATTGATCAATTTGTTTTATTTAAACAGGTTTTAATATTTCTTGACAGTCACGTTGAAGTAAATACTGATTGGATTCAACCACTTTTAACAAGAGTTCGTGATAATCGCACACAAATTATTGCTCCTATTATTGATATTATTCAACCAGATACATTTGATTATAAATCATCTCCATTGGTCAGAGGAGGTTTTAATTGGGGATTACATTTTAAATGGGATAGTTTACCAAAAGGTACTCTAGTTACAGATAAAGATTTTGTGAAACCAATCAAGTAATATATTATTTACTATACAGTATACAATATACAATTAATCTTCTATTATAATCCATATTTATTTTAATTTTAGGACACCTACAATTGCTGGAGGTTTATTCGCTGTGGATAGAGAGTACTTCAATGAAATTGGTCAATATGATTCCGGAATGAATATTTGGGGTGGAGAAAACTTGGAGTTATCATTTCGAGTAAGAAATAAATGATACCATGTCTATTCTAAATGATTTATAATGCATGAGTAAGTTATTTATCTTAGACATTTGAGATGACCTGCTTTATACTATTCTATTTATATAGAATAACTTTAAATATACATTGTTTTTATTTTTTATTTTTAGGTATGGATGTGTGGAGGATCTCTTTACATAGAACCATGTTCACGTGTTGGACATGTATTCCGTCAACATCGACCATACTCTGCTCCAAATAATGAAGACACAATGGCTAGAAATTCTTTGCGCCTTGCAAATGTCTGGATGGATGATTTTAAAGTGAGTTATTCATGCTTGATAGTTGTATAATATTATGTTATCTAAAAAAATAATAAGTATGATATAAAAATCTTATTTATTTGATCTTGGAACTCGTTATAGATAATATTGATTTTATAGATCAAAAGTTTATTTTAAATTATTTTGAAGATAATCTTCTATACTCGCGGCAATAAGATCATGGCCATTTTGAGTCCGTTACCTGCAGCCGGTTTTTGATTGGTTCCCCAAACATCTGTTCACAGTTATACAGCGTTGTTGCAAATATGAAGTGAGTTCTATATTATTTTTTAAACACGTACATGACTGTTGTAATGTGAATCGTTCCGTATATAAAAGTGGGAGTCGTCACAACGACGAGTGGTACAATGGAGGAAGTTGTTTTGAATGCGCAACTGGTAATGATCTTATTGTGCAGCGAGTATATACCAGAAGTCAGCAACTCGCGGTTGACATATGACCCACATAGTAAAATATCAAATTTGTGTAAAAATCAAAAACTAAGATAGTATGAATTAGAAACTGTGGATTAAAACATTTGTTTGTAGATATATTGTTATATGAATACAACCAACGGTAATTAACTTAAACAAACTAAATTTGGTATGACTATACATTTTTATTTAAAATAAAATAAAGTATAATCAAATTGTGGTCCATGAAAAATTTATATTTATTTTTGGCCCTCGACATCAAAAAGTTGCTGACCCCTCTTCTGTACAGTCTCTTCGTTGGGATGAATAGATGATCAGCTCCAGGAATTGTCTATATAATTAGTTAGACGCCACAATTTTTTTGTAATTTCTTACAATTATTCAATACTCTGTCTTCAGTCAAAATTATTGATTTATTTATTTTTTTAAACAGAGCTGATTGAATTACAGACATTTGATGGACCCAAAATCAAATCAATTTTCATGAGGGTTAGTGATTCTAACGAACCATTTTTTTAATGAATTGCTTTTTCTAATGAAAGCAAATGTTTGGCAACCTCATTCATTGCATCTTAAAGTTACAAAATTTTTTAATGATCTAACTGCATTTTTTTTTTTTACTTTTTTGTTCATAAATTGTTAGTGTTTAGTTGCATATTATGATTGTTTTTAATATTTGAGAATTTTCGTTGATTATTATTTGGCAATATTTGTACAAAATAACACTCAAGTAGTTGCAATAGTCACAACACAGATATTCCAACACAGCCTAACTATTAACTATGTATGTGTGTAGATATGCGAGTGTACATATAAATTTTTAATATTGTGCCAATGATAATAATGTAACCTACTAAAAACTCAATAACCAAGTATATGTATCTGTATATTCCACAGTAAATATATTAGATAACCTATACAGTTTTATTAAACCAAAATTATTGCAAAATACATATTATACAATATTAATCATAGACATATTATAAATCATTTATATGACTATGATAAACATTAATTATAAGTAGATTTTCTTTTTATCTATATTACATTTTGTACCGCTTCCATACTTATTATACTTTTCTGTTAATGATTTAATAAGATACTATTTTACAGAAATTCTTTATTAGTAAACGAATGGATCTACTGCGCTTAGACTACGGTGATGTGTCTGAAAGAAAAGCTTTACGTACTAAACTGGGATGCAAAAATTTTGAATGGTACCTAGAAAATGTATATCCTGAAATGTTATTACCAACTGATGAAGCTGATCGCCTAAATAAAAAGTTAGAAAATGTTGACAAACCCATTTTTCAACCATGGAATAAACGAATTCGTAACTACACTGCAAAATTTTTAGTAAATATTTTAATTTTAATTTTTATGGTATAAATGTTTAATTATTATTCTGTTGAACTTAGATTAATTTAAGCAATACAAATTTGTGCATTCATCCAATAAAAGGACACCAAACTAAAAATAGTAAATTAGTTCTTAGATCTTGTATTCGCAACAAAGAACAGGTTGGTACTTTAACTAACATAAAAGCATAAAACTACTGATTTTTAAAATTTTGGAAATCATTTTAGATATGGTATGAAACGGATAAAGAAGAATTAGTTTTATCAAAACTCTTATGTTTGGATAGTGCATCAGGCAATCCAGTTATAGGAAAATGCAGCGAAACTGGAAGTTCTCAGCGTTGGAAACACACAGATGATGTATATTTATAATTTATAAATCATTAACATTTAAAAAACAAAATCTATTAAAACTAAACTCTGCCTCACGAGAGAAAGTTATCATATCTTGACAAAAAACAGTCAGTGGCCTCAATAACTTTGACGTGAATAGTCTTATACTCATATGTTGGTAATGGTCAAGCTATAGAGTAACATATTAATGCCCAGCAGCAGCAATTTTGATAGCTTAGTCTTAAAACATACAACGGTTTCGTTCTTTCGTCAGACAAAATATGCAAACAATTTATAGACCTATACTCAGTTAAAAATAAGAAATGCATATGGTGGCTGACTTGTATGCAGGGGCGTGGCGGATATCTATGCTCTGTTAGTCGAGAGAACACGGCACGGCCCGACAAAAATCGGTTTGTTCTGCGCATCCTCTCTTCACCCACCAATGCGGCAAGACATAACTGCCAACTAGCATCGCTAGCATCAGTTGCCTATTTTCATCTTGAATCTTGGAGCGAGCAGCCGTCAGTCTGCATACGCAGAACCCGCGTTTTCTCTCAGCAAACAGAGTATAGATTGGTGACTTGGTAGGGTGACAAACGGGTGTTACCTGACTGCTGCCGATTTAAACTAGTCCCTGCCATATGCGTTTCTTATTTTAAACAGACTTTTGTATGTATATTCATTTGAATGTACAAAAGGTGATCGAATAATTATTAATCAAAGAATGAATCCATGACATCTAAATGATTATTGATTAGGTACTGTACATTGAATTCTTATTTTTTTTCACCAGTTTATTATAATTATTTCTTTAGAATGAAATAAAATTAATTAAATAACTGTATAGATTTATAATAATTTTTGGACTCTAATATAATATAAAATATATATATATATACAGGGTGATTCACCAAGCATGCTCACCCCCATTTTTTCCTTTAGCTATAATTTATTCAAATTCTGATTTTTGTTATTTCCAAATATATTCAGACCATATTTTTAAATTTTGTACTACCTAAAGAATGTCATATGGAGATACAAGCTTTTGTTTTTTCAAATAAGAACCCCCTCCCCTTTACTGAAAATTATTAAGTCAATATTTTTTTTGACAAATTTGAATAAACTGTTTCCTAGTTATTTAAATGTTAGTAATAAAAAGGTTTTAAATAAATTTAAAATAGACGTATTACTGGATCTAATATTTATTATCATTGGGACATTTTTACAAATTATTTATATTAATGACTACCTTTTATTCTAAGAAAGTTAGAACACAAAGTTGAATAAATCAAAAACTAATCGTACCAATAATTATGATTCTGATACCTCAAAAAAGACAGAAATATTATCTACTAAATACTATCTACTTTATATATAAAGTGGTGTTCTCATTTGAAAAACAGAAGTTTTTATCTCCACTGGACACTACTAAAGTAGAACAAAAAATCTCAAGAATTTGAAAATATGGTTTTTAACGTATATTTAAAAATTCCAAAAATCAGATTTTGAATAACTGCATTATTGAAGAAAAAATAAGTGAGCATGCTTAAGGAATCACTGTGTATGTATGTAAAGTATATACCTAAAAAATTAATATACTTCAAACTCTGTTAAAACTAACTTGCTTTTAACAATTTTTATTACTTAGTGCTCGTATTACAATCGTTTAACTATGGTTAAACCTCCGAATTTGGTCCGAAACTATGGTTAAACCGCTGAATTTGGCCTGTAAAATTAACCCGCGGGTTAAGCGTAACCGAGGTTTAAAATATGATTGTAAAACGGGCCCTTAGTAGTTATGCTATATTTTTACGTTTATAAAATCTACTAAAAGGAAGTATAATAAGTATTTTTCTAAAATACCAATAAGTTCAGTGTTTTTTTTTTTTTTTGAAATGTGCCCATATTTAAAAATCTTCTGAAAAAGTAACCACAAAAAAAACATTGTAAAACTAATATATTTCTATATTTTTTTTGCTTGGAATCTAAAATTATAATAACCATTTCTTAAATATCTTGTTAGTTGATTCTTTTAAGAATATTGTTTTATTTTTGTTTTTTACAGAAGGGAACTGCATTTTATAATTTAGCAGCTGGAACATGTCTAAGTGTAAATGAGAAAAGGATAAATGCAGAAGTTGTAATGAACATTTGCAACAATGAAAGCTCATACAATAAATGGAATTTAGTTATTGTATAATTTAAAATACTTTGAGAATGTTATTGGATGTGTTATATTGTAATTAACTTAAACAGTATTATCATATCTTGAATCGATCTATAGCCATAAAAACAAATTTTATAAAATGTAATAAAGTATAATATAATATTTAATGTATAATTTATATTTATGTATAAAGTGAAACTATTTATAAAAGATATCTATAAATAAATCATTATAAAATTCAAATTAATGAAAAATATGGGACTATCTATTTAGAGTATTTAGACCTAACTAAAGCATAATATGGTATTGTTGATCAAAGTATTCTTTATTAATAAATTAAAAGAATACAATTAGGTTTACGTGATAATGCTTTACAATTTATTATTCTTATCATACATAAAATAAATGTATTTATTAGTTTTCTATGTCTATTGAACTGTGGTGTACCACTAAAAATGGTATCTCTCCCATACTTTTCAATATAAAACTATATATTATTATAGTATTCATTTACTTTGGAAATCCGAATAAATTTCTTTGAAGTTTGCAGATGATACAATATTATGATATTAATTTCAAGTTATTCTTGATATTGATTTTTTGTATTGCAGAAGGATGAAATACTGAAACTTTCGAGTAATTACCGTTATAAGCAAATACTTATACAACTTATTCATATTTGAAATAAAACAAATACTTAATTATAATTTTTAAAGGTTAATATTTTTAGTTATTTAAGATACGTATAGAGTTTAAGGATAATCATGATTGATAAATAGTTCAGACGTATAGTAGTAAAAAATGTTATAAACTTAATATAACCATCATACTTAAATCATAAATCAACTAAAAAAGTCAGCAATTTAAAAAAGGTGGGTAAGTGGATGTCGCTCTGCTGTACTGTAGGTTACAAGTGGGTCACTGTATAATGGATGGTATTAAATTTGAATTCAATGATATAATATCATT
>WHPZ01564440.1:0-20977 GCA_016617965.1 Macrosiphum rosae
GACGGTTTGTCAGTCTGTATATTTTATATTGTCATTAATTATTATAACATGTAAGTTGTTTTAATAATTTTATTTTATTTTATTCGTTGCTACGGTGATAAACAAAATGTTAGAAATTAAAATCCCATTTTAAGCGGTTTTTCGTAATTTTTCAGTACTTTTTCCCGTGGCATTAAATAACTATTGAGAAAATCGAAAAATGACCTCTCTAAAGTACCATCTTGGTACAATTTTCTAAAAGATAAGGTACTATATGTTGAAATCAAAGCACTCCTTCTGGTAGAAATTTTGTATACAGGATAAAAAAAAAAAAAGAAAAGAAAAAAAAAATAAACACCATTGTAAAACCACTAGCTTCCTTACTCCGCTCAGAATCTAAAATAAGTTGGCTTTTTTTATACCAATAAATGTTTTTAGTAACAATTTTTATGACCTTGGATATTTAAAGTATTTAAACACACCAGCTATTATTTGTTTTAAGTAATTTCTCAACAACTTTTTGTTAATATTTAAAAATGTTTAATCTTATACAAAATGTGTCATATTATTACATAATTCATTTTTTTCTAATCAAAATTAAATTTTCAAAATATATAGATTAATTTCAACCTATTCATATAAATACGAAACTATTCGCGCCAGTAGGCAGTATTATATCAATAACTAAATAACAGCTAGTAATAATAGTTGTAATAATATTTACTGAGCAGGAATATAACATAATATTATGCAAATTGGTTTTGGTAAAAGTTAGTTCAACCTTGTTCAGTTACAAATAAAAAATAAATTTCTTATGGGAATATAAATAGATAATAAAATATCGGTACTTATAGGCTGATGGACCATTTTCACTCAGAATGGTTTTTCCTAGGTATAATTTAAGTCAGATTTAACATAATTATAAAAGGGACCTACTGACCTATACTCAATGACGAGGTATCTGAATTCGATACCTAAACCATACAGCAGATCGGGTTCTCCAATACATTTTTCATAATTTTACATTTCTGCTATAACTACTGCATATATATATATATATATATAATTCAAATAAAAACATAGGCGCAAATAGAGTTCACGATAAGGGTTGGGGGGGCTAAAACCTTACTTTGATAACATTGAATAAGTTTAAAACAAAATGTAGGAAATGTTTGTGCCTATGAATAATAGTCCATAGAGTTTTTATTTAATAATTTATTCCCACTTTTTTAGAAACAAATATAAGATATAATATATATTGGTTGTCGGATAATAATTGTAGCATATTACAGCTGAAGCACTTGCTATATATAAAGCCCTATATAATAAGTTTCAACCTACAAAATAAAAAGCATATCATTTTTATAGAAGATTTGATAAAATCATTTTTTATTGCATGCGTAATAATTATACTGCATAAATAAAATATGATATAAAAATCTAGTAACATTTAAAATAAATTTTAAAGTTAAGTCAATCACCCTGTTTGGCATAAATTTGCCCAGCTCCCAAACAAAAATTGGAATTGCGCCTACGATGAAACCGTTATTGGATAAGTGAGTCGAAGTCGGTTTGGATACTTTATTTATTAACAGGAGACGCTACACAGATATTTGTTATCTCCGCCTTACAAGTGCGTAACATGGCAAATTTATTCCCAGAAGATAACGTTTAACTCCTTTAGTTTAAAAATTATAGTAAGTAGACCTATTATGAAACTTGATGGTAAGAAAATTATCTGTGTTTTATATATGAGTTTTTTACGATAACTCAGTTTTTAAATGAGTTATGAGCATTTTTAATTTACAATACATTATATACGAATAACTTGCTTAAAAATTTAATTATTGTAAAAAACCCACATATAAACACAGATAATGTTCTTAACACCAAGTCTCATAATAGGTTGATTCACTGTAATGTTTAAACTAACGTAGCTGTAGGTACGTGGTTTTCTGATCGTACATTTTCCATGTTACGCACTTGTAAAGGTACCTACGGTTTCCCTGAAGCGTCCAAACGTGGCGTCCAGACGCGTCGTCTGGATGCAGCGTGTACCCTGTTTTCTCTGTAGCGTCGGACGCCATAGATTTTATTATTTTATCCCACTCTTTAAGTTTGATTTTAAAAAATTAAATCATAACCACTGTGACCGTTGTCTCTTCCGCACGTAGTTTCCACATTTAAGTTCTGATTTTTTAATTTTTCAAAATGAATCAAAATTTGATTTTGAACAGTATTATTAATAATATTAATATTATTTGTGAGTTGTTACTTCGTGATGAAGAAATGGAAAATGAGTTACTTATGAACATTATTCCAAAAAAAAGAAAACCTTTTAACAGTTTGTTTTCCACGAGGAACTCTGAAGGATTCTTTAAAACATTGATTGGTGGACATCTTATTAAAGACGATGAAAAATTTCGGGAATTTTTTCGTCTAAATCGTAAACAGTTCAATTTTCTTTTATCTTTGGTTCAAGAAGAAATAACAAAGAAACTGACATTACGTGTACCTGAGCCAATATATCCAGAAGAAAAACTAGCACTTACTTTGAGGTAAAATTTGATATTTATTTTTAATAGAAATATAATAAATAAGACGACGATTTAAAAAAATGTATTGATTAGTACCTAACCTAATTTACTATTTTTTTGACATGTTGACGCCGGGCGTCTTGACGCAACACTGGTCCGGACCGGTACTTACGCCGGACGCCGCGTCTGGACGCTGCAGGGAAACCGTACCTAAGACGGAGACAACAAATGGCCGTGTGGAGTCCTCTTAAGGGGAATAAATCAGGCAATTTCTAGTTAACTAAGTATGTGGCGCGGTGGCCATAAAATAGCCAGTTCTGAGTGGTTTTTTATTTATGCATGTCCTTTGTTTTTATTAAAAACTCAAAACTATTTGTCAACTTGTCAACAGATAAAATTATTTGTCTCAAAAATAACTTTCAAAAAATAAAAAATATTCAATAAAAATAATTCAAATAGTAGTAGTCATGGTTATACAATAAGGAGTGATACAAACATATAGTATCATTAATAAATCTAAAAATACAAAAATTTTTAGGTAATTTTAATAATTTGAATAGGTACCTAGGTAACAATTAAATTAACTATACGGATTACTTTGAAATATATTTTATTTATTTTTAGTTAAATGTTTACCCCAGGTTCATTAGTGGAAGAAAAGACAATCAATATTTAGCAACATTGTGCAAGTTTATGGCATAATGTTATTTATGGAACCATATATAATTTCCAAAAACCTTAATTTGAACAAAATTTATTTTTGTTGCAAGTTAATAGACTAATGTTAGAAACTATAAAATGTAATTGAAACAAAATTAATCATAAATATTTTTCTAACCACATAATATGAGATTGATAAAATCAGTAACATTTCTTTAAATATATAGTTTATAAGTGAGTTTATCAAAATTTAATAAAAAAAATGTTTTGCGCCTAAATTAATAAGTAAGTACAATTTAAGTAACATTCAGTCTCTGTCCATGAGTAGTATTGACTGACTGAATGGGCGAACTTGTAATCAGTAATCACCTATTTCCTAGCCACAGTTAGGTATAAATTATAACAAAAATACCGAAATAACATTATAATTTAAGGCTGTTGAAAGCAAAACATGTTTAAAGGCAAATTATTAGGGACAATTTAGGCAATATTCTATATCAATCATTATTAATTGCGAGTGTTGTGTGACTGTGTGTAGTGTAGTGACTAATCATTAGTGTGCATGAGTTAATTAAAGCTATTAAAGATAAACTATGGTTAAGATTCTTGGAAACCCGTCGACTAAATTTGAAGTCACAAGTCACTATATTTTGTGATCAAAAAAGTTTCAACTCTTGTGACTATGAAACTAGGAAAGTCCCAAAATGCGAAAGAAAATATCACCCAGTACCTAAAGCCTGATTTTAATAACATAAGTATTTTAATTCCATATTGTTTTTTCTAGGTTTTGTAGAAAATAGATTTTTGATTTGTTGTATTGTTTAATTGGTATTGTAGCTACCAAATTAAATTTCTTTTGTTTTTCAAATTTACTTTTACTGTAATGTTACAACGAAAAAAAAGTTAAAAAAGTTAACTTTCTACAATACACAGACAAGAAGCAAACAAATTCAAATAGTCTTTTCAAAATTCAAATTGGACTTCTGGAAGTATTTTTTTCTTTTACTAATTGGTCTAAATGGGTACATGAAAAAACGACTAGCTTTCAACAGCCTTATAATGTATGAAAATACCTATTGTAGGTAATTTTAATAGCCTACGTTATATTATTATTTATTCATAGTTTATAAAAAATACAGTAAGTATTCTCTTAATTAACAAGTTATACATTTAAAATGGGTAAGAATATCTGAAAACAATAATATCCTTGAAAATAATCTTCATAAAATAATAAAGAAATAATGGCACTGTCACAGTATAATGTATTGACTACCTATGTAGCATATTATATAAACATTTTACAATACATTGTATTATAAAATAAATAAACCGAAATATTTTGTAATTGACAATTGTATAATTTGAATTTAAAAAGCAATAATAATGAATTGTTAATAAGTCATTAAGATTTAAGAGGATATACTGCCTACTGTTTGTTTTCTCTCTCTGGCTTATACGCAACATAGACAAAACGCCCAAAACGCATTTTTAAGCAGAATTATTTTTGTTATGTTTTTTAGTAAACTTAGAGTGATTTGACTCTAAGAATTAAGGTTACTAAAAAATCATACAATATTAGGTGAAAGCGTTTTGTCCATGTTACGCGTGGGTCTGAGAGATAAAACATTATTGCACTGACATCCTCTTAAGTGTAGTTAATTTAATATGGGATTAAGTAGGTACTAACTAATTATGCATAACGATTTAAATCATCGCCTAATCCTTTGAAAAACTTCAATGATTAAGTCATTTTAAAAGCAAATGTAGTTCAGTTACCTATATTTTATTTAATATTACTTATTATTACTATTATTATTTTTAAAACCTTAATTTTTTTCATGCCAAAGACATGATGGCTCTATGCAAAATTATAAAAAGAATTCTATTTAATACAAAAAAATTTTTAATTTAGAATGGATTATGTATTATTTTAAGTTAAAAATTATATTTAATCCGTACAAATATTATTTAAACTTGTAAAAGTTACCTACAAGCTAAATAGAAAAAAAAGTAACTTAACTAAATTTAAAATAAAGATTTTTTGAAGACTGAAAATTTACAGTCTATGCCAAAGTACAATAAGCAAATTTGATAAAAGTAAAACCGATAAAAACCGTAATTAATACTAAAAAATACTAAAAAATATTAATACTAAAAAAGAGAGATCATCCAATGATAGAATCTTAATAATTTATTTTATAAATTATTTTGGCTAATTTTCAAGAAATCATGGAAATACGGAAAATGTCTCTTTTAATGTAAAACTGGATGATCTGATATCGTTAATATGTTATTGTTGCGGGATTTAATACTAATATTTGGGAGAGATTGTAAATTTTTATGAATATAAAATAAATATAGCTGTGTACTTTTATACATACTTTATTTTTATCCCTATTAAAATCCAGAAATACCACATTCAACACTTTGACAGGCTACAATTTAGTATTTATAATACGTATTTTAAAATTATAAATAATACCTGTATTTGATTACCTACATATTATTATTTTTTTTTATACAAAACAATAATTTGTATAAAACAAAATATATTTAAAATATGTGGGGTGTATATTAGGAATAAAACCAACTTAACGTTGCTAAAAAATTAATTAACTTGTTAGTATCTACATACCTACCATTAAAAAAAATTTAACTTGTTATATTGAAAGTTAGTTTTAAACTAAAAACTGATTATATAACTTGATTAAGAACAACTTAACTTTAACTTTTAACTTGTTAATGCCCAGCCTTATTACTATATAATATATGATATAATTGTGGAGATTAAATTTTAAAAAAGCCCATTGAATCACTAATCACAACCACATAGCTTAACAAGAGTAAAAAAAATCGAACTTTACAGAAATTTATTTTAACAATAATAACATAATAATAACATAATGATTTGGCAGTATCAAACGTTGATAAATATATTGAGGGAAAGAGATAGACTGACAATGGCGTCATTTGAGTTTTTAATAGAAGTGTGAACATTTTTTATCAGCACATATAACAGAACCAAAAAAACAGATTGTTTTGATAGCATGATAATTTCCGCTTATATTTCCATCTCGTTACAATTCACAATTTGCATAAATTTATACGTGTCCGAGTCAAAACAGGCATAATTGGACATGTGGGCTAACTTCAGTGGCGGAATTTTGTGTCTTTTAAGAGGGTCGAACAAATTAAACTACATTATGAAACATGAGTAAATTACTGCTAAAACGTAATTGAAACATTTTAAATATCTATTCTACAATAGATGTTTTTTTGTAACCATGGATAAATTTAAGAGTAATAATTTTAGTTTTAGAATTTCTGTAGTATCAGAATATGTCTATAATATATTTGAACTAAAATTACTATTATCGTGACAATAATTTTCTAGTGCTTACACAATATTACATTTCCTTGAAGTAAGAAAACTTATAAAATTATAGGTAGGTACCTACTTCTGTTTTTTCACCAACATGTAACAACCACTAATAATTGAGCTGCTTTTACAATTAGCCAGATGCAAGTTGTCTATCTTGTAGCTCTCAAATGACACCACTGGCCAGAGAAATAAAAAACCCCTCGTGTTATTAAATTTTATTTTGATTTACTATTACTACGCGGTATTATAATATGTATAGTAGTAGAGTGGTTCTTATTTGCAAGGGAAAAAATATGTATATTTTTGATTTCTTCCTCCCATTTTGTTCAGTACTATAAGAAAGTAATTTTAGTTAAATTTGGTCATGATTATTCTACCCTTTCATGAGCCACAAAGGTTAGGTTAGTAGGTGGGAAATTACAATATCGGGATGTTTGGCCGTTGTTTTGTGAAAAATAATGAGGTTACCTATAAAAAATGTATGATATCTACATAAATTATAGATATATATATATTTAAAAAAAATACCTTCACCATCACTATACTACACAGTACACATGCCATCACTACACGCACAGCGTCACCTGTTTTTTAAACCTCATATCTGTTCTTCCTCTTAAGATATACTTTTGAAATTTGAAACATAGATTAAACTTAAATAGCTTAATATATCATATATATTTGAGCCCTTAATATTAAGCCTTTTAAAAACGGGAGAAATTCAAAGTATGAATTTTTGTTACTGACTCATCTCACTGATCATCAATATTATAAGGTACTTTCTGTTTAAGTAAAAACAAGAAATTTTGTAAAAGAGGTTTTATAGTGTTATTTTAGGGAAAGAAGGGTATAAATTTGATTTTTATAATACTATTTATAACATAATCCGAGCGCATGTCCGTTGAACAAATCAAATTTACGCACCCTAATACCTTTGAATAAAATCTGATTTTTTATTCTTATCATCAAAACTGATAAAATTTAAAAAATATGCCCCTACACAATTCTACCCACCCAAAACTTTAAAATTGTATTTTAAACTTTTTTTGAGCTAATTAAAATTTTAAGATTTTTTTTCTCCTCTTGTACTATAAATAGTTTGTGCCAAATTGCACGTTTATACCTTTAAGAAAAGTACCTTATAATATCGTTTATCAGTTTTATATTTGATATCATTTTTATTGGGAAATAATACATTTATGAGAAATTTTATATGTATATTTTATTAACAATATAATATACATATATATATATATATAATTTACTTACCATACATTTTTTGATAAGTACAATATATTTTAATTAAACACTAAACAAGACAAGACCCATTTCGAATTTTTAACCCTTTTATTTGTTTGTGAGGATTGAGTGATCATGACCAAATATTATTTAACTAAAATTAATTTCTTATATCTAGTAGGTAGTGAATTAAATGGAGAGATAAGAAACCAAAAATTTTAAAGTTAAAAAATTAGGACCACCCTAAAGTATATTTATCTGTGGCTTGGTACAAGTTGGGCCAATGTCACATTTTGACAAAATGGAGATTGTTTGGCCAATGTCATTAAAATTTGCTTATGTTACTTTTGTTAAAAGGAACAATGTCACTGCCTTGTGCTGTATGACTAAAATATTAGACTTGACATTGGCCTTTTTGACAATAATCGATAAAATAATATTCGATTTATTATGGGTTTATTTCGACATTGGCCACATATTTTCTATAGCCACGATATTGGCCATTTCGAAATTAATTAAGAGAATGCTACCCATGCATATGTTGTCTCCGTCTTACACAGGGCCTAGAATACATCTGATTTCAAGGAACATACCTTACATTTATTAATTGAACTGTTACTTTTGGGCTTTGGCAGTTTTCTATAGCAAAAAAAAACCTGTAGGGGTTGTAACACACAAAATCCCCACCCACTTTTATATATCACTTACCCTGTAAGTGAGTTAGTGAGGTAACTTTTATAATTATTTTAAATCACAAAAAGCAATAAAAGCCTGTGTGTAGTAAATTGAAAAATATTTAAATATTTTTGTATGTTATCATCATCAGTTAGAATATAATTTATGTAACAAAATAGTTTGTAAGAATATTCAAGGTTTATTTAAAAACAAATTTGATTATATTTAGACAATAATATTGGATTAAGGGTTTGTTAAATAAACTGTTTTAACATAATATTATATGTATATTATTAAATATTATGTATATTGTATGTAGATCCTTTTAGTTATATTTATTATAAGACAAAACAACTATCTAAATCTTTAAAATATTAAATTATTTTATAAGTTATTTTTAATTTTTGATATTTCACATACTTATGCTTGAAAATTAAAATTTCGAAAAATCGGCAACGTTTAAGCACAGATAAGGTTCTTACCTAAAAGTTTTATAATAGGTCAATTATAGTATCAAAACTAATAAGTTATTAGTTATTAGTAATAACACACTATTGAAACTAGTGAACGACAATTTGCTTTGTCTAGCATGGGTGGCGTCCTCTTAATAAAGTTTAGAATTATAAATGTATAAGTTACTAACATTATGCTCAATTGAATATTATTATTAGATTTTCATAAAAAATTCAAGTTCTTATATTATTAAAAATTGTTTATTTTAAATTTTAGTTTTTGGCCTATGTCAAACCAAAGTAATTTTATTATTTTTTCTGGGGGGCCAATGTCAAACTAAAACATACATATTTATACTTAAAAACAAAATGAGAGTCATACAATGAAATAAAAACAAATTTAGGTAATTAAGTAACAGAATTTTTAGAGTTCCAACATAAAATTTAAGATTTTTGTACATTTTAAAAATTGGCCTATTTAATATTTTTAATTCCTTAACATTGGTCAAAATATGACATTGGACCTTCTTGCACCAAGTCACAGATGTATATCATACTTAAACATAAACTATTATATTTGTTATATGACTTCTACAAATTGGACAAATCCATGTAGTCAGTCTTTCCATGCAAGTCCCACACATATTGTAATGATTACATGGCTCTAATAAGACATTACCATTGTCATCTTCCAAACATATAGCACAGTTTGTCAATTCTTTAATGACACAACCTAGAAATTGTAAAATATTTTTAATAGATATGTATTATATTTAAAAAAATAATAAATACCATTTTGTATGCGGTCAATTATAATTACTGGTGGCATTTCAGATGTATTTTCAAGTAGAGGATAAGAAGATTGATCAATAGTGAGCGACCGTGGAACTGATGCACTCATAAGTGATGAAATACTTGTAGCATTGGAGTCTGTTGATAATATAGTACTTCTTAAGACTCGCATGTAGTTATTGACTTGTTGATACAAAACTGAATTATTTGCAGAAGAACTTGTATTGTCTGAACTCAAAATACGTCTTTGCAAAACCTTATGCATTCGGATAATAGCAGGATTTGAGATCACAAATTTATAATCAGCATTGTTCCTTGAACGAATCACAACTTCAAGTGTTTCAGGTTCATTTATTACTGTTGAATTGGTTGGATGATGTGTTGGAATAATTTCAATAGCATGGGTAACTAAATTACGGTTCACTTCATAAGAGGAATTAAGTTGATCTTCTGTATTAGTAGCAATGTCATCGAGGTCTATCAATACTTGGGCACGATTTGAATTATTAGTTACATTTGAAGAAGAAACAAATGTCATATTTTGAGCAGCACCACGTTCAGGATTTGAGAAAGTTGATACAGCTGGTGACTGATTACTGTTTAAGTTTTGAAGTTGACAATCTAAGGCTGGAGGAATAACATTGTCAGATTGGTATCTTACACTCTCATTAGACTGAGTATTTGGGACAATCGGTTCAGTTAGTGAATCAAAACGATGAATATTATTCACTGAACTCTCTGGAAGAGAATCGTTGGAATGAGCTTGAAAAGATGACGAAAGTGGTGTTGGTTTTTGACTTTCACTCCTACGTTCCAGCCTTTCGGATCGCGATGACAAGGCTGAATTCTGTGATTCAATAACATCACGATTCACCCTACGATACCATTCCACATCAGATTGAGAATTAGTTATACCTGCAGTATTGCGACGACCGTTTGTTGTACGTTGAACCTTTCGAGGTTGAGGAGAAGAGAATGATTCATTTGATTCGGCTGCATTGACATCAATTGAAACTATACGATACCACCGTGGACATACCTGAGTGTATTCTATTAAGTTTGGATGTGTTTTTCGAAAATGATTACTAGTTCTAGTGGGATATCTAGTCTTATATTGAGCCCATGCTTCAGCTGTTAGTCCAGATAATGTTTTATGTACATAGTGTGACATATATGACCTAGAATCAATATTATTGCTCTGTGAACTAGATTCACCAAAGTCAAATCCATGTATATTAGGTATATTTTCATTTCTCTGTGCACTAGACCTAGTACCATTGCTTTGTGTATAGGAACGGATTGAAGAGGTAGTTTCTTCAGTAACGTCAAGTGCATATTGATTAGTAGCTGAATGACTATTTTGCTTTTCTTGAGTGGATTGGACTGGTTTAGATGAATTTGATTCCACATCGTTGTTTGCATGATGTTTAGTGTTAGAATTTTCAGTATGAGACATATCGGAAGGTGCTTGTCTTCAGTGTTGCAGATAAATGTACACCTAATAACAAATTATAGATAGTTTTTAAGTTTAAGTTTATCAAATTCATTCATTAAATTTTTATACCATAGATTTATTCTTTTTCAATTCTTAGGCATTGAATTTATAAAATATTCAATGGTATAAAATAAACTTTTAAAATATTTTCCAATATGATATTATCTGGCTAGCCAATCATATAAATTGGGATTTTTGAACCATGTTGATATTCTGAAAACATAAAAAAAAAGTTAATATTATTATTAAAATTGTTTTTACGATTGCAAAATGAAAAAATAATTATATATATTATGGGATGCTCTTTTTAGCATTCAGATTTGAAACACTGATTATATTTAACCCCATATTAATTTATCCGTTTACAAGTTTATCACCAATTCGTTTTTGTATAATTAGAAATTGATAATTTTTTTTGATGATTTATGTGTTATATTATAGGTTGTAGAGGAATGTGAAATTGTTATCACAGAATGAGAAAAGGGTTTTACCTAATATATTAAAATAAATGAATGCATATAAAAAATATTATAAACAACGTGGAATTTGGTTTATGAAAAATTTGTATGTAACGTTATTAGATAATTCATCCAAAATAGTAGCAAAGGCTTTTGAAAACAGAATGAGACACAGTGGACTAATAAATTACATTTTATATGTTAAAATTTAAAAGGTTTTTTTTTTTAAATTACATAGGTAGGTTAGGTTTTGTGACCTACATTTTTTGGGAATAAGATATATTTCTACCAACAACTAACTACATTTTTCCTTATATCTAATGTTTAATTTTGTTTTTGGAATATATCCTTTTCCTTTATTCAAATTAATCATAAAGTATCTTTATCTTATTGTATGTAAATATCTCCCAGTACCTCTTTAAATTATTTAAAAGCGCAGACTCAAAGTTAATATTGATCCATACTATTCCTTAGATTAGGTTAATAATGTTTAAATAATTTTAGTATACATTGGTACTAAAATTATTTTGTTATTATAATCAAACTACGAATAATAGGTGAAAATAATTTTTTTTTTAGAAATTATAAATTCTAAATATAAACATTAATTGTTAAGTTATAAATTATTATTTATGTATAGTGATATTTAATAAAATGTTAAATTATAAAATTTGTTCAACAAAATAAAATCTGTATAGAAAAACTATGTTAAGTAAAATAACTATCATTACCATTGTATATCAGAATTAAAAATTAAATGTATATTTGACGTTAAATTAACTTTTAACTTTAAATACTTAAATTAAACTAGAATTGTTGTGGTATAATAGGAATAAAGAAACTTTTTTTTTTTTATATTTAAATGTTCCAATTAAATTATTCAGATTAATTATCCATTTAGTATCATAATTGTATTAAAAAGTTAACGTATATTTTTCAGTAGCACTTCTTCTATTTTCAGAATTATTTTATTACCATAAATATTATTATCAACACAATTATTTTCTTCATCAAGGTTTGTTATAGCTGATTAATTATTTTAATATTAACAAAATATTAATAGTTATTTAACTTTAAATAAAAGCATATTCTTTATTCAATACAATATTTATAGTTGTTGATTACTATACAAAATAATTAGGTAGCTAATCAATAATCATCCATTTGGCACATATCTAATTATTACTAAATGTTCAATAATAATTATAACTAATAGGTAATTACACTAATAGACAATAAAATGTGTATTATTTATTTAAATTATAAATTACTTTTATAATTTAACCAAACTAAATAAGTGTTGACATAGAGAAAATAAATATAAACACATCTTATAGTATTGTTTTTAAATGAATTGGATGTGATTGTTCAGTCTTCAGTGACATCACAGGTATATTCTAAAGCCCTTGTTAATTATTAAATTAATTATAGTAAATTTAATAACAATTCTTAAGTCTTTAGATAATTATCATTTTTAAAATATAGACATCCAAATCCAATTCAATGTTTTTTTATAATATTAATATATTATAATTATGCTTAAAAAAGTTGTCCAAATATGTCTTGCACCACTCAGTTTGGGTTAGTCAGCTAATGTATAATGTATTGACAAAAATAATAAATGTATCAAATAAAATTTATGTATGTAGATCCCTATATTATGACAAATCTTCAAAAACTCTACCTTTGCACTACAATATTAATTTTTATATTATTTGTATAGATAATAGATATAACTTACAATAATTTTTAATAGCAGTTTTTCCAATCTAAAATCAATAAATTGTATTCATAATTATCAAATGTAATATTGTTATATTTGTTTCATAAGGTTTACTCTTTGACAGTTAAGTCCACGGTTTAAGATACATCTTAAACCGTGGTTAAGTCTAATAGACATCAAGGCTATAGATAGTATGAACTATGAAGTATCTTTAATCGTGATGGTCACCTAAATAATTAATTAAATTAATAAGTAGATTATGTTATCTTTAGCAGACAGCAGTATAATATCAATTTATATTTGTAGATATTTTGCGATTGTTTGATATTATCCCGATTTTAGTTAGCTAGGTAGTTGTACTGATATTAAAATCACAATAGTTGATAACATGTTAATAATTTTAGGTAGAAATATTGTCATCTTTTTCAAGATAAATTGGTTAAAATACTTTATTTTAAATAATTTTTAATGTGAATAATAAATTAAATCATATAATATTTCCTATATGGCGATAACATGTTTTGACTTAATTCTGCTTTGGCAATAGTACCTATACGTTTTGGAAAATTCATATTTTCAAACCTGTTTTAATCTATAAAATATTACAAATCCAGCAGAATTGAATTTTGAATTCCAGCCATTTTTTTTTTAAATTAGGATAATATGTATAACTCAATTTTGAAAAAAAAAATACAATACCACGTTTTGGATTGTAACCACACAATTACAAGGGCGTATTTGTATTTTGTCACATCACCATTTGTATATTATTTTGATTTATAGTTGATACATTTTAATGCAGTACCGTAGCCGGATTTTTTGTATGAGGTTGGCACTTAATTTTTTTCTATAGTTTTTGAAGAACTAAAATACTTATCACCTATTAGATTATGACACCATTATTCATAAAAAAAAATAAGGGGGGCAGTTGCTTGGCTACAGCATTGTTGTATAACGTCCGTATGAAAATATACATTACATTTTAATCAATATAGTTTAAAATTTACATACATATTGATGTGATTAGAGTTTCAATGTGTAAGTTGCTAAGCAGTTGTGTTTTAGTCAAAGACAAAATATGTCATTTATATTTAAGAGAACGCTACAACCGCGTCTCCGTTTTACAAATGTAAAACGTTGCAAAAACGGTTCGATATAAGAACTAAAAAAATAAAAATGACGTTGCACAGTTAATGTTCTGTTGAGTAAATATTGTGGCAATTTGGTTACTTAGCTTGGACTACAGCCCGAGTCGTTCTTACCTGCGCAAAACAATTTTTGCAATGTTGTACATTTGTAAGAGGGAGACAACATAATATGCAGGCGTCCTCTTATGAAGATCTCGGCGCACTATTTGTTTTCTCTCTCTGACCAACGCCTAACATAGCAAATAAACGTTCGCAATAAATAATAATCATTATAATCATAATAATTTCTAAAATTATAGTGAAATGACCTCTTATACAATTTATAGGTAAGATTATTATTATTTATTATCTAGAGCAGGGATGGCAATTACATTTAACACTAAAACATTTTGAAGGCACGCAAAAATTTAAATATATATATTATATTATATATCAATTATTTTTATTTTAAATAATAAATAACATCACAATGTATATATTAATATCTACAGATAAAACTGAATAATTGTTATTGACCGATAAATAGCCGTATGCTCATAATACGTACTTTAGTTGTTATGTACCTACCTTTATTCATAATGTAATGGCACGCTCGGAAAAAAAGGTAATTTTTGGGCCCGTATTGTCAAAAAATTTGGTACCTCTGATCTCGGGCATCTCATAGGTGTTTTATTATATTTTAATTTTAATCTAGTTACGAATAAGTATTATAAGATGTACAAATAATGTACAATTTTAAAATTCTTGTAACTCGCTTTAAAATTAAAATATAATAACAAGCCCGTGAGATGCCCTAGATAATACTTTAAATTTTATAAGAGGTCAATTCACTCTTATTTTAAAAATTATTATGATTATAATATTTATTTTGAACGTAAAATATGCTTATTGGGATGGGTCAAAGAGAGAAAATAAATCCTCTTAATACATATAAATAAAATTGATTTTATACAGTTGAGGACCATTTTTGACTAGGTCAAATATGCATAAAAAACTCCGTACTAGGCGTATAATGGGGGGGGGGGGCTTACGGGGTCTTAGCCCCAAAAAAGTCCGTCAAACCCTCTCCTTTTTAGTTGTGTGAGATCGAAGTCCTCACACTCACATTGATAAATAATGTTAGCCCACCCTTAAATTTTAATGGATTTACGCCTATGGGTAAAACCTCAATGCAGAAGAGTCTATAGAAAATCCCAACGCTACGCATAATCAGAGTATCTGAACAAATCGGTCGACAAAAACCAAAAGATGGATAAACGCTTGTAAGTTTCTTGGAAGTCTGAACCAATAGTATACAATCAAGCGTATACATATTGCTTACTATCGTGAAAGACAAAGGTTAGCCTAAACTAACCTAACCTACCTAGAATGCCATTGTAAAAATAGTAATTGAAAAATCGTACAGGTGGGTGGCGCTATTTTCAAAAATAAGTGCGTTTTACCAGACTGCTGTTGTGTAATATCGTCTGTTGCTCGATGGGGACGAACAGAATTCGTTACTGGCGATTGAACTAAACGGCACAATCAGCGGAAGTGTGTGACCACCAATCACCACAATCGGTAATCATCCGGTTCCAAATTCCTCTATTAGGCCAATTATGTCTGTGATAGACATAATATAGTGATATATATATATAATGATCTTAAAGAGTTTTAGAATTTTTTTTCGAGTGATAAATGTTAAAAAAATATATAATGCAATTTAACTTAGCAGGTTTTTTGCTTTAAAAAAATTATTTATAGGACATTAAATCCATATTTGGGTAGATGGTTCCTTAGTATATTTCTTACCTCAAGCTTAAAAATTGTATTGTTAACACTCCACAGATACCGACAACAAAGGACGTCGTGCACAATGCCCGAGAGTATTACAGCGTTTTATGTGCACCGATGATAGGGGCAGGAGGGGTAACCACTATTAGCTTGTGCGAATAACGATCGGGTGGTTATGGGAAGGGGGAATGCAACGTACAGGTACTAGGTGAAATGGAGAGGAGGGGTCAACTTGCGAGCGTTTATATGGTTATCTGGGGAGGGGGACTCTAGACGGTCTCTGTTCCCACTTCTCCATAGGACATTCATACATATTATATGAGACTTACGACTACCTAATCAAAATGTCACCACTCAACACCAGAAAAATTGAACTAGAAAACGGTGGTCAAACGGTGGCCGCAGTTAGTATTTTTTCAAAATTTCCGTAGGTAAGCCAATAAGTACGTTGCTTACCCCGAAATCGGAATTGCCACTTCACGTCGATTATTCGGCTGGTTGTACCGCGACGGAACAGCTCTTGTAAACAGGTCACACGGTGTCCAACCAAAGCAAATTATATGCAATTGTTCTTGCGCAGTTGATGATCGACGTTCTTTTTATGGGTATTCAAATAGCAGACTAACGCGCCACAGCTAAACGTTGTTGTCGTAGGCCTCCTGTGAAGCAACTGATGACTGACGAGCGAGGGCCGCGGAGTGGCGCACCGGCGCACTGCACTTGTACCGACGAAACGTTATATGCAGTATGCACGTAAGAGTACAGCAGCTGATGGTACCGTGGTCAGTTATCAAGAGTTTCGTCATCGTTGATCACACGTAACCTTACTCAAATAGCAGCTATCAGCTCAACGATGCCATTGTTGTCCCGCGTCTTATCATTATCGCTGCGGTGCATCTTGCAATATTGCGTAGTCGTAATCCCGATTAAAGATTTAGGTATATCTTAAATCATGGTCGTAATTTGCAATGTTTATTTTCGGGTGTGCCAGTAGGTACGTAATTTTTATGTTTTGTTTTAATGCGTGTCTTCCGCTGGGTGCCTCTAGAGATTTTTTTCAGACAGGAGTCTTGTTGTATTATTTATTATCATAGTATAAGAAATAAGGCCTATGCTCAACACGATCTGTGTTTTTGTTTTAGTTCGCGCATGTGCATCGCCTTTTGTTTTTGTGCATTGCATACAACGTATTGCATATTGATTAAATGTATACGTGTGACGTCACCTTGAGTTTATTGATGTTTGCATTTAGAAATTGTACATTTCCTTTGAAAAAATATGCGCAGTCTTATCATTGTCCATTGAGCATACTTCTTACTCCTTATACTGTGTTATTTATTATACTTACATACTTACATACTATGCATATTTATTTGATTAATAAATATTCGAATACTTTTATAATAATATAATAATATATAAATAATTTAATTTAATTATTCATTATTTATACACATTTTGAACAAAAATTACAGTTGACACTTCACTTTCAATAAAATTTTTTTTTGACTTCTGTTCCATTGTTTTGTTGTTTAGCTGGGTAAATTAGATTTAATCGAATCAACTGGCACCTGATTGAAAGTTGAGCAACAGTCAGTTGTTTTCATAATGTTTTAAAGAATTTATGAGAGTAGATTGCCTAAGTAGGTATAGTATATTTTAAAGCATAGTTTTTTCAAATTGGATCTTGTATTTTCAGGAAATTTAAATCTATTCTATATTGATAAAGCAATAATTAGGTATATACAATTTTTAAAATTAACCGTGTCAACCGTGGGACAAATGTAATTTGCAACTACTTCTATGTTTGATTCACAACATATAATATTATGTTATTTTTTAAGTACACATTATTGATTGGTAAGTCAGTTTTATATCATCTTACTATAGAGACAAAATAAATTTGTATTTTCTCATGATCTAAATTGTATTTTACAGACAATCAGTTTCTTGGCACAAAAAAATGATTACATTTTAGGGAGTATAATTCTGGTGGTATCTATATAAGTAACTAACGCATAAATAATTAAACAAATAAAGAAGAATTAATTTCAAGTATTTGTAATTCTGTTAATTTAGCAGAATAAGGTATTGATTAATGTTGTTCTATCTAATGTACTTATAATAAAATATTACTATATATATATAATTAAGTCAAATTAACAACAAAATATTTTTACTATTATCAATTTGACTTTAACTAATGCGTTAAAATATTTTTTATAGCTATTCCATATGGCATTAGATATTAAAAGCTTTTTAAAATAGAGCTATTCTTTATTATAGCAAATAAATGCATGTACGATATATAACTAGATAAGTTAATATCATAAATTACCCAATTGATAATTATTAAAAAAATAAATAGTTGGGTAACTCTAAAAGTCTGAACTACTTTACTATGCCATTGCATACTGTCATTATTTTAAGTAGAATAAAAACTATTTTATTACCATCATTGTTCAGATAAGTTCAATTGTTCATATAAAAACAGTAAAATAATTTTTCCTATTACCCACTGATGTTATCTTTTTTAATATAAATGATCTCTTTTATATTTATGTAGGTAGTAATGATTTACATGATAATTAATGAATGTTTATTTTAAATTATTTGTATTATTAATAAATAATTAATATTAATATGATTAAAGTTAACTTCAAATTAAAACTTAAGCTATATTATATATTATTTATCGATTAGGTTTTTATGATGATATATTATTTTATAAACATCTACAGTTGTTATTTTATGTTTCATTTCCTCTACTTCCAGATGGTTTTTGTTACCTAAAATTTGTCAAACTGAGAACTAAAAAGTAATATCTATGAAGGTTTGAAGGGTGGGGAAAAACTTATCAAGAATTCAAATTTAGTATATTTATAATATACAGTGCATACTAAAATATATTATACCTATTACATGAATACACACTATCATAGGACTATAGGAGTAAATATTTTTGTAACATACTTAACTATAATCTACTTATATATGGGACCTATTAATATATAACATGTACAGTAACGTATATAACTAGGTATATAATAATTATACTCTCTTCCAAATAGCAAATAAGTTTGGAAAAGCTCGTGTGGCTGACTGAGCTGTCATATCGCTGCCGTCGGCTGCATAAATCGACATGTATCGTTTGCGCTCACACCAATGCAGTGCAAAAAACCTGCCACGACGCACTGCATGATAACCTTAAGGCACGTTTCATACTGCCACTTGCTCGGCCTTTACTCGTCGTAGTGCGTGTAAACAGAGCATGATTTTTACCCGAATTGATTAATTCGGGTTTTGGGAGCTGCATGTATTCGGATATTTAAACATCAGAATAAAAAATGTATACTACATTTTAGGTAATGCACTAACCTTCAAATTACAATTGGATTATTGTATATAATAATATAGTATACATATAACATATACAATGATAAGATTATTTTACAATCTATTTGTTTCTCATCTATATTAGAAATACTATGTACAATATAACTAATCTTTAGTCTGTATAACTAGTTAATGACATCATTGTGAGTACTAGGTTCTCTCTCCTAAGTAAAACAGTAGAACACTGGCCACCGCCCACTCATATTTATATTTCCGCAATATATGAACATTTAGTGATCACTTTACACTTATCAGACTCCGCTTAAAAATTTTGAATTTATCTTGGCGAACGCCGTGAACAATAATAAAATGTAAAAACCCTGGTGCTGATGAAAATTCAATATTTGCAAGTGACATTCTATACTTGTATCACAGATTATATTATAAAACATAGAATTTGTTTAATATAATCTGTGCTTGTATTGGGAGTCGGGACGGAACGTATCAACAACTAATAGTAAATTCAGTTTATTTGTTGTACATACTACATGGCGTGTATCGATTGGTCGTTGCTGACCTTTAATAAAATCTAACAGGTTTTGACGACATTACCACCCAAGAAGAGCGCCCCGTAGTTGCAACCTGCAATACCCTATGCCGTTCGCATTAATCAATCTACCTGCAGTGCCCCGCACGCTCTACGATCAAAAGATCGCCGCCCAGACTCCCGGCAATCCCACCACGCCACTTCCCCTAGTAAATTATACCACTCTGGCGTTTCTACCAAGCAACCTGTTGTAATTGCTGACCGTCGACAATGCATAGATACTTGCGTTTATTATTTATTATTAAAAGGGTATGGCACCCACATGATCAGCATGTGACCCAGTATGACCCTGTCCTACAATTTAACAAATTTACGTTCAACATAATCTATAATGTAATATAAACAAACTTACAAACACATATAATGATCTCACCTTTGATTTGTTATCATACATATACAGTGTGTTTCCTTTTAAAGGTAACACTAAATAATTCTGTCCAGTGGCATCGGATTAATATGCGGTTTTCAGGAGGGGATAGGGAATACATAAATATACATTTCTTAATGATTTTTACATTTTTAGATATGTAAATAATATATACAGATATATAATATACATAGATAACGTAAATCTATCCAAATAAATAATAGAAATGATTGAAATTGTAAAAAAACTGTGTTAATTAGTTTAATCTTTTCTTACTTAGTATCAATTACTAGAAAAGATTAAACTAATTAACACAATTTTTTTACAATTTCAATCATTTCTATTATTTATTTG
>WHPZ01564445.1:0-52144 GCA_016617965.1 Macrosiphum rosae
TAAAAACGGATACATTTGGATATTTTGTCCGTGGATATTTTGACCGTTGGATATTTTGTCCTTGGATATTTTGGTTTGGATATTTTGTCCGTGGATATTTTGTCCTAGATTCCAAAATTAAACATGGGTTCGCTGCATATTCATCAAACAAATAAACGTATATACGTCATTTTTTCTATAAATGTCAATAAAACTTTATTTGTTGGGTAAAAAAAGCTTGAAAATTTAATACAAGGCTCCTACTATATTGTTACAATGACATTTGAAAAATATTAAAAATCCTTAGTCGCCGTTTTTTTTTTATAAGCTCCATTTAAAGTTCAATTCTTGACAAAATAAGGAAAAATCACAAAAATTAGCAAATTATTTTGAGTTAAGAATTCGTAGAAATTTTTTTTTAAAATTTAAGATCTTAAAATGTAATACAAGATTCCTTATAAGATTATCTACCAAAAAAAAAAATGTCTATAAGAAAGTCAAATTAAATTTTTATGAGCATTTTAAATTCATATTCTTACAAAATTTGTTATTCACTCGTTTTCTCATGTAATGATTTTCTTATTTTGTTGTACTTCAAAAACAAACAACTGTAGATTGAAAATGTCATGTTTATATTATCAATTCTTATACTTGATAAGATTTTCAAAATATTTTGACGCTTTTTGAGCTGTTTACGGGCATTGTCAGTTTCCAATTTTTTTGTTTTTCTTTGATTATCAATCAAGTTTTATCTGTTGGGCTAAAAAGTGAAAAAATTTAATACAAGGCTCCTGATATATTGTTAAAATAGCAGTTGAAAAATATTAAAAATACATAAGTAGTCACAATTTTTTTAAAGTTCAAATTTTGACAAAATGTATCAAATTTAAAATTTAATAATTATTTTGTAGTTAAAAATGTATAAAATGTTCAGCTTTTAAAATTTAAAACAAGGTTCTACGTAAATAGGTTATATATAAATTGCCTACTTTATTCACAATAATATCATCAAATATACTTTGTAATTTCATAGAATGACTGGCCATCTTCGCTCAGAGTCGTTTTTCTTACACAATGATATTATATCATTGAACTCAAATTTAACACCATCCATCACAGTGACCTACTTGTAAACTACTGTACAGCAGAGCAACACCCACTACCCAACTTTTTTTCTTGTTTATCTCAATTATTTTTAAAAAGAACTTAACATTTTAAACTTTGACCATTCCTATAAGTACCTACCAACTAGATATCATATTATGGTACCATAAACCTCACTCAAAGTTGATGATCCAAGGATTTTTTCTACTAGGAATTTGTGGCAACAGAAGGTTGGTTTCATTGATGGAAGAAATGCGAAAACATTTCATTCGCTAAGCCCCATGGAAAAATCCCGGAATAAAAATCCCCGGTAAATAAAATCCCCAGAAAAAAAATCCCCAATCAACTATTTAAAAGCGGAATGACTATAATACTATACATAACTTGACTAACTCACTGGACACTGACTGATAAACGTTGAGCCTGAACAAATGAACAATGATAGATCGAGGCTTGCAATTTACACGGTACATTCGTACTACAAATTTAGTGCTGCCACCAATGTTCCCACCAGCTATGTGGAATGTAAATAAAACCACCCTCAATGACTGCCACAGAACCAACAACATCGTTGAAGGGTGGAATAATAGGTTTTCCAAACTAGTTGGTCAAAAACATCCTACAATATGGAAACTTATTAGGAAAATGAAAAATGAAATTGACGCCGATCGAGCACAGTTAGTATTGGATGCTTTAGGTGAACCAAGTCGTACAAAAAGAGAACAAAATCAAACAATAAATATCTGCTCGAAAGAGTTAGTTATAAGACAAAGTGAAGATAAATTAAGCATTGGAGACTTTTTGACAGCTGTGTCTAACAATATAAGAAAACGGACCGACTAAACCGAATCTGACTATAATTATATACATTTATTTTATTATCAATTAACTAACTAATATTATATTATTTTTTTTTTTTACCAACTAATATACTGTAATATACTAATTACTAATTAGGTATATTATTATAATTATATACTTTTTTAAATAGTTGCTTTGGGGATTTTTTTTCCGGGTTCCCCATGGAAAGCTAGAAAATTCAAACCACTCATATCCATGATTATGATTCATTCAGAATAGTCATCTCTTAACACCTAGTTTCCTCCGTCTCATGTGTTCAATGCTGATGATACTGGTCTTTATTTCTGGACAGTGAACATGAATAAATTGAACACGTATGTTTTTTTTAGAGTCTTTCACATTGATGACTCATTTGCCACTTATTGGACTCACTGTGATGACTCTTTCGGTAAATGGTCCCAAAGTGAGTCCAATATAAGTGGCGACTATACCTACTCTATAATAACTAAATACAGGATTTATATGTTTTTACATATCGTTACTGATTCTAAGCAGTACGAGAGTAAAAAATTTGAACGTTCAATTCTGAGTTCGTAGGAAAAAAGTTTTTTTTTCATATTTGAGAATATTCCATGGGTTAGGGCAGGGGTCTCCAAACTACGGCCCGCGAACAAGTTGTAACCGGCCTGTATAGGACGCATAGGTAAATATAGATAAAATAATTATTTCAAAAATGTATTTATATTATATTATATTTATACCTATTTATTTTTATTTAAGTATCTATATTGTAAAGTAAACAATATTTTATACAAAAATATAAAGTAAACATATTATTTATATAGGTAGGTACCTAATATATATTATCTTAAAATTAAAAATTATGTGTGTTCATAAACTTTTGGCCCGCTAAGAGCATTTGATTTTTTTTGTGGCCCTTGAATAAAAAAATTTGGAGACCCCTGGGTTAGGGTTTAGCTTATTTAGCATATTGTAATATTTTGTAAATTGTGAGAAAAAAATATTAGGTAGTTTATTATAAGTTTTAATTTTAAGGTAGGTATTCTTTTGATAAAAAGAAAGCACGCATTATTATCGCCAGTGTTCGAAAGGAACGAGGTACGGGAAAGATTTCCTATTTTTGAGGAACTTAAACTAAAATTTCCATTCTTAAAATTAGAAAAAAAGAAAGTATAAAACTCTGTAAGTTTTAATAATAATATTTTCTAGAATATATTTAATATTGGCAATTTGGTATCACTTCGTTATTCACTAATAAATTACCATATATTATTGCAATAAATAATACTATTCTAACCATGATCCCAACATTTCCATTTTTATTACGAACAACCTAGGTATAGTGTGTATATTTTATATATGTATTAAATAATAAAACAATAATTCTGAGTGAATTAGTGAGTTTTTAGTCAAAATAATAAAACTTCAGATATATGAGAGAGTTTTACCATAATTATACGATAGAGATTTTAAGTCCACGCTATGCAATTTTCGAATTTTAACAAATAAACCAAATCAGTTTTGTTTAAAATTGGTGCTCCCTCCTAACTCCTGTTTTTACATTATTATTCCTTACGCATTTATTGATTACTGTAAATTAACAAAAAAATACCATTGATAACCGGTCAGTCCTAAAATAAATTTAAAGGAACGGAAAAGCGTTTCTTTTTTGAAATTGGAACGAGAAACGGGAACAAGTTCCTTTTTTACAACAGGAACGGTAACGAATTCCTTTTTAAACGTAATTTTTCCAAAACTGAATTTATAACACTTATCATACTTCATAACGACATAACTCATAAGTTGCTTAAACAACAAGCTGGTTGTGTGGTTAAACATAATGGCTAACTTGGAATCCTGCCAGTTGTTTTCATACTGATAACCTAACCCCCATAAGGCCATAAACATATTTAAACATTATGTTATTACTTTTTAGTTATTACAATAAGTAATGATTAAATTATAAATGTTTTTACTTTTTAAGTTAAAATTAATAATATTCTTCTTCTTCTTCTGGCTTTTATAACTCTCCAAGAGTTTCCGCCGCCATCACCAAATCACTCCACTTATCACGATCCTGCACAATCTCCCTCCAATCCTGCACTCCAAGATCTTCCAGATCCTTTTCTACAACATCCAACCATCTCTTCCGAGGACGACCCCGTGGCCTTTTTCCTTCTGGTTTCCAATTCAGTACCATTTTGGTTACTGCATCAGAATTCCGCCTCATGACATGCCCTAGCCATTGTATCCTTTTTTTCTAAATTAATAATATAATATTAGATATTATAGTTATATCTATCTGATCGAAATCAGTTAAATTAATAAATTGTTTGTACTATATTATTTCATACATACCTAATAATTTATTATACAATCGTGGCATTGTACAGAACTTAAATAATCTTTAAATTTCGAATAATATAGGTACGATCAGTGTGATTTATAAATGGGTACCTACCTATTATAATTTATATTAGGTACTGTACGTGGTGTGTGTGTACAGTGTGCATAAACATATTATATATTTATTAGCTGGTAGGTACCTACATAATATTATACAAATACAATAATCCCATTTAGATCCTAACACATGGATGTGTTACCTAGGTACTGAAAAAAAACGTATACATTATATATATATTATGTACATACATATAGGTACGTTAGCATGCGTTAATATCGTATACATATAGCATTTAATATATAATAGTCCCGTCGACGCTATACGTTATAATATACGTACCAATAGTGGTAAGTATATGGCGCCAAAAATGTATACGAAACCCTCGCCGACCGGCTATGAATGGATCGAATTTCAAAACGCACATTCTCATCACAATAACATAGTGCAGCCCGCCGCCGCCGACACAATATATATTATACATTTACACTATATATACGATGGACTCAACAGGTCCCTGTGGTGAACTGGCGCCACGGCCCGCTATACGATGTATTATTATTATATGTGAAACACGTAGTATAGGTACCTGATATATCATATAAGTACATAATAATATTAATATACTATGGTTGTCATTCTCAATCCAGTATTCCAGTGGTATTCATATCATTTATAATATACGCATTATCCGCAAGCAGTGCCGCATTTAGACATTCTGCGCCCCGGTGAAAAAAAAATTGCTACCCCTAAGGGGCCTGCCTAAGGAAAATATGGGAGATAGATCCTCATTAACCTTTTAGATTTTGAGCACAGAAAAGAATATTTGTTTTACAATGTGTGATTTTTTTTTAAAAATATTGTTTAGTAATTGCTTGATCCTCTCTCCGCAAAGATACATTTGAATTTATGTCATTTAAAACTTGCTTATAATTCATCATATAAGTTGTTTTTTTTTTTAACATATTTAAGTAGGTTGTAGGTACTTCATGAATAAATAAAATAAAATTATATAAGACTATGCAAATTAATATATTAATTAAAAAAAAAATGCTAACAGCATAATACTGTAAATATATAATACTGTTATTAAAATAATTAAAATTATAAAATTTTAATAATTCACAAGTAAACAAATTTCTGACCACAACATTTTAGCGCCCCTAAAATACTGGGTTACTAGTTGTACCCAGGGCTCCCCCTAAATGCGGCCCTGTCCGCAAGTATAATAATATTAACACTCACAAGTCACAGGGTGGACAATTTGAAAAAAAGAGGATTATCTCCTCACACATATAACACATTATTATGTAGAAGAACATAATGGCAGCTTGAACTTTTTTCCATGACTCCATTTAATATTTTTACACCACCCATCCTAAACATTTTTTTACTGCTCTCCAAATAATGAACACTGAATTCATATAGGTTATTAGTGATAAAATAATGCTTGAATTATCTTTTAATATTGTTCAAACTACGTTTTCCCATCACAGGACACACATCACTTTACACTTACCCACTAATATAATATGTTTGTGAATCACGCGATTCAAATATAAGTTACCTACCTCCTTTGAGCCACCACTGGCAGCGCCAAGAACACATTTTATTTTTACGAAATTGCTAATTTTCAACAATAAGTTTTGTATAATTAGTGAAAATATATATCGTTGCCACAACGTTCTGTGTGAAATTTGACATTTGTGTGAAGTAGGAAAAATTAAAAATGTTGTTTTAAGAATTAAATTAGATACCATATATATAATTAGATAGGTAGATAATAGGTATAGGTACCTATTTGACATCGATCCATGATCTTGATCATCCAATCAGTGTTTAAAGTACTTTAAATGATTTTCAAGTCAAGAAAGCAAAAAGGTAGTTGTTGCTTGTAGGTAACCTTTACTAGTTAACATATCACAATTTTTTGTTTGAAAACAAGTGTGCGATACCTATTGAATACGGATACCACATGTTCATATTTACAATATATTATATAATGTATTAATGTATACACTAGCACTGAATAATACTAGTATTATAGTAGCATTGATTGAATACACTATATTGTAATTTGTAGTATAACACACTAATATTGTACCTATATTTAATTAATGATACAAGAATTTATCAAAGACTGTGCTATTTTCTTCCATTTTTTTTAATAACTGAAATTGTGGACGACTCCCACAGAAGTAAAATTACTTTAGGGTTGCTCTCGTCCACATAATTTATTTAAAAGTTTAAAACTTTATACAACGGGCATCTTGGGGTAGGAGTAATCGGAATAAAAATCCCCAGACTACAATATTAAGTATTAACAACCACATGAAACTGATTGAACAAATATTTTTTAAACGCTAATTAGTATAATTACCACATTATTAATATTGAATTACAAATATATTATATACTTATAGCATAGGTATACCTTTTTAGGCTTATCTTTTTTTCAAAAAAATTAATATATTTAATAAAATTAATAATTTTGGAAAATTACCAATAATATTTTGTGTTATATTACGATGAAATATACCTATTATGTGCAATTCTGTAAAATTTGAACTACAATTTGCAAATTATATTCTAGTTAAAAATGTAGAAAAATTAAAATTGCTATAGCCTAAATATAAGGATTGAAAATTGAAAATATTACGTTTCCTATAGTATTTTGATAGTAATGTAAATATCCTATTATTGAAAGGTGTTTTTACAAGTTTTACTTTATATAGATGCAATATTTAAAAGATTATAAAATTAAAATAATTATCAAACAATAGTTATAAATTATAATGAATGTAGTCATTACAAATAAAGCATAATATACAAATATTTCGAATGATCAATACGTTAAATAATTCAAATAATAATATTAATTTAAAAATATTTGTTCAATCATTTTCATGTGATGGTGAGTATTTTCGTAGTCAGGGGATTTTTTTTTTCTAGGGTCGGGTTTTTGTTTCTTGAGAATTTTTATTCTGCCATTCAGGGGCGGTTACACCGTATAGATATAATATATAACAATCCCCCACCTAACCTAACCCATCATTACAAAAATATAATTACATTAAATTAAAAACGAAACAAATACAAATCACTTAACAGTGTTGATGGTTGGAGAAATGTTTGCGCCCTGTATAAATGTAAGTATGTAACAGAGATACACGATGCACATAAAATATGAGAGCAGGTTTCGTTTAGACGATCAGCACTCAGGAGGCCTCAGCACGATAGGATGTTGATGGGGAATGGCGACAGCACGGCGGGACAATACTATACCTCACTGGACCGTTGCTTCTGCACGAAATGCCGGTGACATATTTATAAAATACCATTTTGCAGGGGAGCGGCCGGTCTTTACCTAAACCCATTAAATTTAGTATCGACGTCTTTGTTGCAGTTGTTATTGTACAAAAATGAGCACAGGCGCCGACAATATAATAACATGTAGACATAGCGCACTGGCACTGGTATTTCATACGGAAATCGAAAGACATTAATAATATTATTAAGATTTATTCTCGTATATCGTCAATCGTCATATTAAAGACACAGTATATTAACAACGTTTGTTTAAACATAAATCGTCGAACCGATTGTTTTAAAAATTAAAATCAAATTCCGTTTTTTATACTGCAGCAGTCTGCAGGTACAGAACGGGTCGAAAAATCAACCGCATGTCTGAGTGGTCAATATATGTGCAGGATGCACTATTTTTTTTTTTGTGCATATTATCTGGTTTATACCATACATGCATAAATATATTGCCGTTTTGTTTCGGTCGACTCGAGCAGCATATGCATATAAAAATTAGTTATATTTTGTTCAACGAGTCGCATACCTATTAAACGCCCCACTGCCCCAGTGGCTAGGAGGGTGGATAATCGGGGTACGAGAAAAGAGTGCGGACAACATAATACATCAAGTTAAACACTTATAGTAGTTCGTACCTATACACATAATATATAATATTAATATTGGCGTACACCGTATAGGTGTACAATATTATTATATCCGTAGACCATCGTTTATTACTATATAGTATATATTATATAAAATACAATAAAATATAATACCCGTGTCGGTGGAGAGGAAAAAAAGGGAAAATCAGACTGGACCGTACAGGCGCCAGACGGCTGCTCCCACCCGCCTCGTCAGCAAGAGGTACTCGCGTAGTACCTAATACCTATACCCTATACCCGTATGGTCATATGTACCGTATACCTGCAGCGCCGCCGAAACGTGTTGTACCTACTTCGAACTCGCGCGCGCGTGCGTACGAAACTAGTCCGTTCTCGCTACCGCGGCTGCAGTGAGGAGGAGGATTTATCGCCAGCGACACGTCTCGTCCGCGATTTACGCTCATTGCAGTGACCACATAATCGTATGAGATTATTGTCCATAAATTACACATTCAAACGACGGCTGAGGCGGGCAACAAGCGCGACCACTGTCCCACGCACTCATACGTGGTTGCTTCGTACCAGTAGCGCTACACTGCACTGTCCGAAAGCAGTACCGCGCGCGAGCTCGTCGTCGTGTATAACGGCCGGTAAAAGTTCGTCGTTACCAGTGCCCGCGGTTTGAAATCGAACAATTCGCGCCTCGCGGTACGAACGTCCCCCAAAACGACGTCACGGTACACCTGCTGAGACACAAAATCCGGCAACGGCGCAGCGTGCGCACCGTCCGGGGTCCGTAACAAATGTGCGTGTGACACTCCGTTACAGCGTTGCCACGGTTAGCTCCGGAACATATCCGTCCGAACAGCCCGCCACCGTCCATCGTTGGATTCTAATCAATGATGCGCGTTTTCCTTTCTCTCTTCCACCGAATAACAATAATAACAATAAATAAATAATATAAGAACTTGGAGTAGTTAGTGCTTGCTGTTGTCTGTTGTACACTTATCCGGTGTCTAAGATCTCTGGTCTTCGAATACTTCCCGCGCGTGTAAGTGCCGTGTGGTTAATTACGTTTCTGCTCCCGTGCAATGGAGGTGGACGAGTTCGATTCGGGCCGTTCGTCGTCGACAATTTCGTCGATAAACAGCTTGTTCTCGTTTACCAGCCCGGCCGTTAAGAAACTGTTGGGCTGGAAGCAGGGTGACGAAGAGGAGAAATGGGCTGAAAAAGCCGTCGACGCACTTGTCAAGAAACTGAAGAAAACCAAAGGCGCTATCGAAGAGTTGGAAAAAGCGCTCAGCTGTCCGGGACAACCGAGCAAGTGCGTCACCATACCAAGAAGTCTCGACGGACGATTGCAGGTACTAACAAACCAAAATCAAACCGCCCTCAGATATTTAATCACTATAGTGGTAATGTACATGTTATGTGTTTTGTTTCGTTCAGGTGTCGCATCGTAAGAGCTTACCTCACGTCATATACTGCCGTGTTTGGCGATGGCCAGATCTCCAAACCCATCATGAGCTTAAGCCTCTTGACCATTGTCAATTTCCGTTCTCTACTCAAAACAAACAGAAAGATGTTTGTATTAACCCTTATCATTACAAACGTGTTGAAAGTCCTGGTAAGCCAAGCACAATTCGTTTAAACAAATGTATTATATTGCTTTAGGCATTAACAAGAGTTAAAAGAAATAATTGTATTTTGATTAAAAACATTGTATTGAATTATTTTTGTTTCAATATCTTCTCTAAAATATACAGTAAAAAAATTAATTTTGGCAGTAATTTATAATATGAACTAGGTACTTATTAGATACATTTATTATTATATCATTGTCTCTCTTTTAACCAGTCCACTGCATTTATGCTAATGTATATTTTAAATTAAATACTTAACTTATTCACATATTACCAAATTAAAAGAGATAATCTCGATTCATGACCAATAATCATACTTATACAAATATTTTAGTTGGCATACTTACCTTGTTTTAAAAAAATATTGGTATTTAAAAAGTAATTTTACCTATAGTCTATTTCAAATAAGTTAGGAAAAAAATCACTAGGAAACGCGTTGTGTAGTCTCGTTGGTTGCAGTCCGTGTGCTGCCAATTACTGGCCAATTATAGTGGTCCTTTTGTTCTGAGGCTGCGCTGTTTTTTCAAATAGAGTTAACAAGTTTTATGTTTTAAATTCTTAATTTACTTACGAATGTTGGATCTAAAATTATTTTAAACAAACAAGCACAATATTTGAATTATATCTCTTTACAAGTTATGTTATTTACTTTTCAGTCCTACCTCCTGTATTGGTACCAAGACAAAGTCAACTACCCCCTATGATGTTCCGTCAAATGCCGGAAAATCTTCAGTACAATAATTATAGTCAAGGACCCAATTCTCCATCATCAAGTCCTCCGCCAAATAGTCCCTTTCAGAGCAGTGCACTATCAGGTAAATAGACTTATTAATAAATTGTAATGACAACCTGAATTTATAATATTATATTCATATTTAAAATGTTTTTAGAATTAGGAAGTTCTCCTGGGCCTGATGAAAAAGCTATGAGTCCCACATCTGGAACACAAGTTTTGTACCAGGTAAAATATAACAATACTTAAAATTAAGTTTATTTATATATAACTTACTTAAAAATTGTTTACCCACCAGGAACAAGCCAGTTGGGCAAGCATAGCATACTATGAATTAAATAGTAGAGTTGGAGAACTATTTCATTGTCAATCTCCTGTTGTAGTTGTGGATGGTTTCACTAATCCAAGTAATAATTTAAACCGATTTTGCCTTGGACAACTTTCCAATGTAAATCGAAATCAAACAATTGAAAACACTAGGCGACATATCGGAAGAGGTAATATATTTAAATATAAATACAAGATCCAAATATGCCTAATAGTAATTAATTTAACATTTCACTTTTTGATTTATTTGATTATTACTCATTTATTTCAATGAACTTTACTTAAATAAATTAATAAATACTCATTCAATAATATTTAATATTAGACAGCCGATACAGAATTAAAAATATACAAAAACAATAATAATTTAAAATTAATAATGATAATTAAATATATTATGTAATAGTAATAGAACTAAACAACAAGTAACTACACAAAAAAAGTAATTTAGTGGACTATTAAATTGGGTATCTTTAAACTTTGAAAACAATGATAAATTATTACATTAAATTAGGCAAATGTAAACAGGGCTATATTTTATTGGAAAATAATTAATTGGAGCATAAAACTTCAGAAAATATTGTTTCTGAATTGTATTGATAATGATAAGGGACTGTATTGATTAGGAACATATTTGGTCGGGAAAGTATTTGCTTTAAAATATTATCTATATATGCATAGATTATAGAATGTAATGAAAAGGTGGGTTGTATGCTTGGCTCCTGTTATTTTTTCCACTGTCTTCCAAACAGAACTATATTCAATTAAATTCAGAATATATATCCCGGCTTCGTCAATTTACAAGAAACACAAACGAAACTGTAAAACCTATATTAAAATGCAATCTTAATGAATTATTTCATTATAAAACTAGAAAAAGAATTATTAAAAATCGCTCTTTAAAAATTATAATATAACAATATTAATGAATAGACAATACACAACTTACTGGGCTTACTATTAAAATAATTGAAAAAATTTTAATTTAAATAAAAATTGATTTTATTGTACAAATTTACATTTATGATTACAATTAAGATTTTATTAAACGAATTAAATACATATTTTTAACTTTTTTCAAATGTTGATGTTTTCAAATAAAAATAAAATATATATTAACTGAAAAATCAGGGCAAACTCATAAATCTGAGTATTGCGATTTGGGAATAATATTGTTCACTATAATTTAGCTGTATACTTCATACATCTAATATAGCTATGGGCGTACGCCACACTCTATGTTAATTGCTAGTGTGAGTGGATACTTTTTGAATTTCATTGCCCTCCCAAATAAAATTTAGTTTGGTGTAACTGCTACATTGTGTAAACCTATTAAATAAAAAAAAAAATAATTATTTAATCTAAAAATACTAAATGTTAAATAAATCATCAATTATGTTAAAATTGAACACCTTTTTATAAATGTATTATTTACTATTTAATTTAGGCATTCAATTACATTATATCGGCGGTGAAGTATATGCAGAATGTTTATCAGACTCTGCAGTTTTTGTACAGTCACGTAACTGCAATCACCATCATAATTTTCATCCATTAACTGTGTGTAAGATACCGGCTGGATGTTCTTTACGTATATTCAATAATCAACAATTTGCAACTTTACTCACAGAATCTGTGAATTCAGGTTATGAAGCCGTATTTGAGCTCACAAAAATGTGCACAATTAGGTAAGTACTAAAAAATTTACTACTGATGATAGTGTTATAACATGAAATAAAATTAATTCGTCTGTTTAGGATGTCATTTGTGAAAGGCTGGGGCGCTGAGTATCATCGACAAGATGTTACTAGCACACCTTGTTGGATTGAAATCCATTTAAATGGACCCTTACAATGGTTAGACAAAGTTTTATGTGCCATGGGATCCCCTCACAATGCTATATCATCTGTTTCATAGGCCAACATGCTTTTTACATTTATTTGTTTAGTATCAAGGTGTTATTTTTTTTTTGTTTTAACTAAATTTTCAATATGACTTAAATACACATAAGTTGTATACAATATTAGTAAAATAATTTTGCTACAAAATACCAGGTATTTTTATATTAAATAAACTTATGAAATTTAACTTTTTGTAAATTAAAATTAGTTTATTTTGCTGTACTATATGTTTGGTGCTCGCTATTCTTATTACTATATATATTTTTTTTTTTTGTTGAAGACCATTTATTTGTTGTGTTTTTTTATCCTAAATATTTAAAGCTTTTTTAAAAAAAAAAATAAAATACGTTTGAGACTTGAGGGATATACTACATATTTTCTTCTAAAAATTATTTGACATATTAGTTATACATTTTGTAAAATAGGTATGCTAATATTATTATGCTCTCTAATCAAATATATTATATTTTTTTAATGAAATATTGATAGCAACTAAATAATTTCACTATAAAGGCGCAATAGTATATAATTTCTAAAACTTGTTTTACCCCTTCCAAGTATACATGAAAATTATAGAGGATAATTTTATCTAAACACTATTCAGAAAAAGACTTTCCACTTTTAAGCATGACACGCTAGAACAGTTTGACCCCTTCAAGCTGTGCAACCAATGTTGTTCCTCATTTTCAACGGCTGCCACTATGTAAATTAGAAAGGGCTGAGTTGGCGATAACCAGTTTTTGCCATTTGAGTGGGCATTGTTATTCTGAATAAAGTATAGATCTGTAGCTAATTATCAATTTTTTATATTATATATTCTTATTAATTAGTTAAATAATTTTAAGAATAAAATGTAATAATAGTTAAAATTTATCGTAAATTAATATTGTTTGGTTGAAATGGGATATTAACAATTGGGAAGTTGAATGTTGATGAAATTCTCCTCCATATTTTTACTGTAAGGCCCTTCAATAAGCTGTATTTTTGGAAGGCGTAAAATCTGTCATTCTTTAAAAAAGATGTGTACTCATATTTTTTTTCTGTTGCTTTTATTTAGTGATTGTTACATACTTGCATATAATATACAAAATGATAACTATATCTTGATAAGTTGAATTTTCCGCTGTTTTCTTTTTAACCTATATTGCACTCTGTTCTTAAATTGCATACTTATAAGTTATAACGTTCAAATTTTATTATGAATAATTATTTTAGTAAATTACAATTGCTCATTCAAAATGTTCATTTTAGTTTATTTATAACTTATTAAATAAATAATGGTATGCTGCTTAAATGACGGTATAAACTATATACAGGGTGTTTTATGATGTTTTTTTTCTTTGTTTCTTTTAAATAGTGAGGCAACAATGTAATTTTGTAGGCTGTCTCAATTGGAATAACATAAAACAGTCTGTAAGTTAGTAATTTTGTAAAGTCGTTATTATTTTATAGTACTATTATAGTAGGCGTGCAATATTGAGAATATTATGTAAGCTGTATATTTATATTGTTGAATTTTAAATAAGAGTTTGTTCAATGTTCCCAATGAGTTCAGTAATGTAATATTTATGTTTGGTTTATTATTATATTACATATATTTTTTTTTAGTTGTATACATTATTCCTAAACTTTTTAGTTTATTGTCTACAAATATTATTCATAAATATGTTATATTGATCTTATTTTATAAATATTTCGGATGTGAACCATAGTTTTTTTGTGAAAACAAATATATTTTGCTAGAAAGACGATATTATTTCCTGATGTTTATTTTTTTATCCCTTGCACTTCAAAAATTTGAATGGTGAATAGTTATTAGTTAATGACTTAATTCATGTTACACCAGTGGCGGATATATCCTAGTTCTGAGGGGTGGGGTGAATTTAAAATCCACAGAGGTAATGACGTTGAACCCCTCCCAGGTATATTTTTATGTTCAAAACCGCTGCACTATGTTTAATTGCATTTCAACAACGAGTGTCAAGTATAGTTAATAATAATTGATTATGACGTTATTTTAATTACTCAATGTCAAGTCGACGACACAAGTCAAGTATCCATTGTTATAATTAATTTCTGTTGCGGTTTTTCTTCTGCACCGGTCCAAGTGCCCTCGGTCATTAACTAGACAGCCGACGGCGAACCACCTCGATCAACAGTTCTCGCAGTCAAGGATTCGACCTGCGACAATGGTGTTAGCCGTGCTGTCGTTCCTAAGCTTTGCGACGTCCACGGTCGCTGCAGGTATGACGTCGTTAGCCGACGCGGTTTCGATGTCGGTGGTTGCTGCCCAAAACAACAACGGCGGCGGGTACACTACCGAGTTGTTCGACTGTCTGGCAAACGTGACGCGAACGTACTTTGACCGGCGGACCGTTTACATGTACTTCCAGCGGTCAGGAGAAGTGGAGTACGCAGCCGCAGTGGATGCGTTCGCCATGGCCGTGCAAAGCCCCAAAGTGATCGTACCATATTCGTCGTTCACTGCCGACGCCCCCCTGCAGCAGCAGCAGACGAGGGGCAAGGTCTTCGCGTTTCTGGCCGAGGACATGCTGTACACGCAACTTCTGAACGCAACACAGCGAAGCCACTTCGTGGCAGTGTGGACGAGGCAAATGCCCATGAACAACATCCGGCGCACATTCCGACACTTTTGGGACGCGGGCAAGCATGTAAACGTGGTCGGGTTGGTTCGGATGGACGGCGGTGGCGTGAACGCGTATACTTACCGGCCGTTCTCCAACTACGGGTGCAACAAGCTGGGACGCCCGTTCCTACTGGACCGGTGGGTAGACGGGCGGTTCGGGGTGGGCGCTGACCTGTTCTCCAGCAAGCCGAAGACCGGTAACATGCTCGGCTGTCCGCTCCGGTGCGCCGGAAATGAACACCCACCCGACACGGTGTTGAGGCCCGGCGATGGCACTGCACAGCGGCCGCTGTGGACCACGTCCGGCGTCGGTGGCAAGGTGTTAGAGATCGTGGCCAGACACATGAACTTCACGCCGGTCATCATGTCACCGAAGGGCCGTGCATCCGAGATGTTCAGTTGGTACAACAGCGCTGAAGTTCTAGAGAACATAACGGCCATGCTGTACACAGAGGAGGCCGACTTGGCGTTCGGCTGGTACTCGTATGCCACGCACAACAGTGCGTACAACACGGAGCTGGCTCGAACCACGAGTATCGACTGTCTGGGGTGGGCCGTTCCGTACCGGGCGGGCCCGCCGCCACAGTCTTGGACAAATTACGTTTACGAGTTTGACAAAATCGGATGGTTGTTCATCGGCTCGATGTTCGTAGTCGTTGTCGGTAATTTATTTATTTATTTACGGATAAATTGTCCAATTTAAAGTACATTTACAGTATGACAACTGACATTTGCAGTTTAAAAAATTTTAAACTAAATGATAAATTACTATAAATGAGCTTAATCGACAGTTAACAATATATAATAATAACTAAATAGGTATAGAATAATATTATGTCTATTTATTCTGTCCGTGTGTAAGTATAATATTCAAACTCCTGCATCGATTTTGATGACATTTTCTTGAATAGGTTCACAATTGGACACGGTAAGCCCAACCCGGGGAAGTGCTCAAACAGGGATTTTGAGATTTATGATGGAAATGTTTGTGTCTAAATGGTTGCTATTGGTTACAAGATAAATAATTAGTAGAAATTAGTATTTATTTATTATTGGTTGCCAAATCGAATTTTGGCACATTATGTCTATCATTGTTTACCAACTTTCGAAAAACATTTATTTATATTTTACATCAACACCGCATATTTTTATTTATTTAAAAGTAATTTCAAAAGATGTCCAACAGGCAACAACGCTATAATATGTTAAAAAATAGCTAGAATGGTATATAGATTAATGTGCTAACTTTGTTATGCCACCCTCATGTTAATCCAACGAGCTTGACATTTCTATTCGGGAAAAATCACTAATATGAAGTTATGCCATTGGTACAATAGTATACCACAACTTAAAAACTCTCTGCCAGCAAAATAAGTCCAACAAAATGTCAGAGTATTAAACATTTAAACAGTGTGTGACTGTGTGTGTAGTGACTGATCATTAGTGTGTGCGAGTTTCCTGAACACTTTATGTAATTATTAATTAAAGATAAACTACGGCTAAGATTCTTGGAAATCAGTAACGTATATACGCATAGACGCATAGTCAACATCGCTATATTTTGTGATCAAAAAATTTTAAATTCTAATGTGCCACGAAACTCCCAAAAAGCGGAAGAAAATTTCATTCAGCACCAAAAACCCTATTTTAATTTTGAAATTAAATATATTTGAATTATCCTTAATATTTTTTTTCTAGAGTATTTAGGAAATTGATTTTTGATTTGTTATATTATTTAATTAGTAGGTATAGTACCAAATTTATTTTTTTTTTAAATTCAGTTTTACTTTAGTACCTACCAGTTACCAATGCTAAAAAAAGAAATTCGCTCCCTACAAAAAGCAGAGAAATTCTTAAATTTTTCCGAAATTAAAATTGGACTTCTGGAAGTATATTTTTTTTCACTTATTAGTCTAAATGCACTAAAAACGACCAGCTTTCAATAGTCTTAATATACTTTTTATTCTACATTCTCTACATTTGTTTAAGTTTAGGATAGTTTGGAAGTGACTACTTATTATAATTAATTATATAAGTACTGGGCACTATAGATAGGTAGGTACTAGAAAATGTTGACGTTTGCTGTTTGGGTAGGATACTGGATAAGGGTCACGATTTCCTAGTTGGGTTGTGCAATTGGCCCCGATTTATTTTGATTAAGCACTATATATAAAGTGTAAACCACACTAAGCTATAATAAAATATAATAAAGTAATAAACTACAGCAGTTGGCGTATATTTATTACAGGTGTGTTCCATTTCTTCCGAAAGCTGAAAAAGCTGCACCGCGTGGACTCTGTGGTATTTTTCGTGTACCACACAGCCATAGACCAGCCGCTGGGCGTGCTGCCTGTCTGGTGTAGCCTCCGGGCGTTCATGGTGCACTGGCTCTGGTACTGCATGGTTATCAATGTGGCTTACAAAGCATCGCTGGGCAGCTTCATGACGGTGCCCGCACACGGAGCAGAGTTCACTCGGATGGAAGAGATCCTGAACTCGGCGCTGATCACGATGGCTACGCCGCGGTCGATGCACATTATGAACGCGACTACGGCCACCACGCGGATATCACGGACGTTCATGAAGCGGCTCCAGCTGTTGCCGCCTACCAACTTCGAGCTGGTCATCGACCGGCTGGTGGTGAAGCGTGACATCGCTCTGTTTGAGGTCAAGCGGTTCATGTACTACTACTCCATACCACAGGCTAAACGCATCAAAGTCAAGATACCCATACGGTTCCTGCCTGGCTGTCTGTTGCGTACGCACACCACGCAGTTCATGTTCAACGGTGGCTCGTACCTCATCGAGCCGGTCAACGCCGTGCTAAGCACGCTATTCGAGACCGGCATCGTCGACCACTGGATCACGCACTTGGGCTCCAACAAGGTGCTACCGCTGGAGAAGATCCGCGGACGGGTGCTCAAGCTAGTCCGGCTCAAGGAAGCGTTCCTGTTCCTGTTTTTTAGCTATGCCGTCGCGTCCGTCGTGCTCGTTGTCGAGATTTGTTGGTCTACAAGACTGCACCGCCGAATGTGGCGGATCGTCCTGCAGCGACAACGCCCGGATCAATCCTGTACGATGGTCACAAGTAGTAGTAGCACTGGCAATAGCAGTGGCCGCAGATCCTCTAGCAGTAACACCGTGTTTCCGTTCGTCCACTGATATTATGATTTCACCATTGATCGAACGATGACATTTTGGCATAACAGCCAGCTGAAGATGATCTGATTGTAAAATTCTAAAATTCACTCTGAATTACAAATGTCGTTACTCTTTCTATACTATCCATTATTATATATAGGTAGTATAAACATCTTTTTGATGTGTTACTTGAATTTCAATTTGACTGCAGGTATATTAAATTTAGAAGTAAAGCAATCAAATCAAAAAAATAAAATAGTTAAAAAGAAGCGTTTATAAGAGAACAGATGACTGAGCTTGAAGAAATTAAAATAGGACTGTTTGATTTCGTCAAATCTTTAAGTTTTAAATTTTTGCCAACCCAATAGTCAACTATAAAAAATATTCCGATATTTGGAGAAAATTATATAATACAACAATAAAAAAACATTTTTGGGACACGACTTAGTCAAACTCCCCGTCGTGTCTCCAGAGTAATTCTAATTCCAGGATAATAGGATATGTAGTAAATTAATATTGCTACAATTCATCTCTTTAGGTCCTTCTCCTAAACCGGGGCCGTCATTAATACTTAATTTAGCGATTGGGCTTCAACTCACAAACACCGCGGGTGAACCATTATTTCTCCTTTTAATATTGTAAATTGATTGCTCACAACTATTAAATTATTCATATTAAAACTGTTGGTAATAAAACTATTCCGGCTATCAATAAAGTCATGATAAAAATCGAGAAATTGGTCAGGTTTGTTATTCTTTGAGTGATATTTATACGTTTTTTCCGATTATCAAGTATGATGACCTGGAATGAATTAAGGAGAGTAGGAAATGTAAATATGAGTAGATAATATGAGGAAAGGGGTGAATAGCATTTATTTTTATTACCAAATCCGCAATGTATAAAATATGCATGCCCGAACAAATCAAACTCCGTCATCGTTTTCCGATGTTAATATTTTGAATTGTTAATATGTACCTATTTTGCCTAAACTATACGCCGTGTAACACCTTAGGTTTGCACGAAGTTATTCAACAATGTATTATTAATATTTATATTAATTTTTGTACACTTCATTTTTATTAGTATTTACACTGATTTTGCGTACTCTATATCCTAAATATAGATATTTTACAATAATTGTATAATTATTATACATTTTACATAGTTTTTGATTATAATAATACACTTCAATATAAATTGGTTGTCATCACTTATCAAGACTCACAATTAGAAAAGATGGTTAAGTTATTGAAAATAATTAACTGTGACAAGTTAAGATAATTCAATTAAGTGGCTTTCAGTTAAAAGTTAAATGTGAACAAAAAAAAATTAACTAGATAAGTTTAAAGTTAAGATAGAAAATAAAATTAACTTAACTTAGTTAAAAAGAAAGTTAATTTTTTTCAAGCCACGATATTTTTATGTCATAACCTGTCCTAGTATTTGATTTACTCAAACATTTACCAAGACATTTAACACAGTGTAAAAAATTAGTTTATTATAATATTTAATTATAAAATAAATGGCCAAAATCGAAAAAGAGTCAACGAATCAGTATTTGTCTAGTTAGTTCCGCATGACACGAAAAAAAAGTTACTTAACTGCACGATGAAAAGTTGCAACATTACACATTTTAACGGAATAAGTCAATAAGTTAAAAACAAAATTAATTATCTAACTTTTTAACTCAACTTTACCTTTTGAACAAGTTAATGCCCACCTTTGACAATTAGATACAAAAGGACCATAGAAATTAAGAAGTTATAGGCAATAAATCAATAATAAATGTATATACTTTATTTAAGCAATTCGTTACCAGCTTACCACTGTATTTATGTTTATGGACACTGTCACGGTGGGATAATACATTTTAAAAACTAGGTAAGCTTATGTCGCTCTGCTCTCTGCTGTACAGTTATAAGTGGTTATAAGTGGGTCACTGTATAATGGATTGTATTAAATTTGAATTCAATAATATCATATCATTGTATACGAAAAACGATCCTGAGCGGAGACGGTTTGCCAGTCTGGATATTTTATTATAGCCTGTAAATTGAATTAATATTATAAATTACAACAAAATAATAACTATTAAACACAATTTTGTATATATTATTATTTACCAAATACAGTGAATCTATAGAAAAAACATATAATTATGTAATATACTTGTAGTCCAGGTACCTGGTACTAGGTACCTAACCTAACCTGGCTAGACCGTTTCGCTGATGATGATGATGAGGTAGTTGTTGAAATAAAGTGTAGACAGATGTAAATATAATGTGGTTTTATTATAATGTTCTTCAATAATTTGTGCAGAGTCCAAATTACAATTATGTTGTACAAAGTGTTGTGAAGGTGCTTTCAGTTCAGTGGAGTGAACACGTCTCTAGTAACCATCTCTTGCAAATTGACAAAGGTCTTGAATCGCAGACAGCGAGGTGGGGTTAATTTCGGCTTATCCAATTCAGATGAACGACCAATTACCGCAGTGTGCCTAAGTTGGCGAGAGGTAAGAAGACGTTGATAGCTGTAAAATCATTACATAGTCATTGAAGATCGACAAAATAATATTTCATGGTTTATCCATTCCATTTATTCGAATATGGCTTACATGTGACTTCAATACTTCATGCTTACTCTTTATTTTTTCTAAAAATTTTGTCGTGCGCAATTGATTAGTATATTTAATTTCAAAAGTAAATTTTAGTTCTAAAACCTAAATACTAAGAAGGTCAGATTTTTCTGGCGCGTCTATGAATTTTAACGTTATTTTCTTGTTCCCAATCAAAGTGAATACCACGAAGAACGGCAAATTGAAACACTCTTTTTGCTGCCAGTGGTAACGTCATCTACGCCTAAAAAGAGACCGGTTAGAACTACTGAATCAAATCGTCGGCCAACAGTCCATCGCGATATTACAAGTTACAACTAATTAAGAACGATTTTGCAAAAATGAATTGCCGGAGATTATTAGTTTTTCATTGAAAATTATTGGGAAGTCTGAATTAGGTGGTCAGACTTATTTTAAAGTTATAGCTAATTGAAATTGTTGGTATTTTCATATATACCCGGCTGCGCTCGCTTGGACAATTATAATCAAAAACATCCCTCGACTTGTTATGTAAAACCACCATGAGTGGGTATCAGAATTATTTTTGCACCATCATTCTAAAATTTTGATTTAACTATGTTTCCGAAACTAAAAATTGAAAAATTTAAGTTGGCGCTATACTGTATGGGTTATAATACAAAACTTAAAAAATATTTTTAATAGTAAATTATTTTTAAGTTTTAATAGATTTCGAGGACGTATAAGAAAATTATTTCCCATATAAAAGAAAACAAAAAAATTTTTGACATTCCTTAACTGCATTTCAAAAAAATTTATGAAGCTATGAAATAATATAATCTTCACTTAACTTTAATAAATCTATATTATAATAAATAACAAATATGGTTTAATTTAATGCCTGTTGATAAACAACATTCTTAGTTTTTTTATTTTTACAATATACATACAAATTTTTTCGATCACCTCCTCTTGAACATATGCTACATACAATTGGCCATGAGAAAAGCATGGTGTATCAAGATAAACTCCTGTAGTTTTTAATGATTGTCCTTGAGATTTATTAATAGTGAAAGAAAAGGTAAGTTTTACAGGAAATTGTAATCTTTCAAATTCAAATGGTGTATCACTATTGGTTTAAGAGGATATAAACATGTCCTCCTTTTCCACATCCTGTTAATATTATACCTTCAATTATATTATTCTTTAATGTCTTTACACATAATCGAGTTCCTTTGCATAATTTAAGTGGATTGAGATTTCGTATTGTTTTTTCTGTTAAAGATTTTGGACATTTTAGTTTAAACTCTTTAATCTGTGTTTAAACTTTGAACTGATTAAACTTAATTTTTTCTAAATTTCTTTTCTGTTTTCTAAAATGCATTTGCCTGTGGGGGGTGTTGGCGATCTTTTTTTTTTTTGTTATCTTAATTGCATTTGCCTGCAAATCAACAAATCAATTTGATTTTTTTTTTAGAAATTTAACTCTAGTTACATTTCTCCTATAGACTTGAATATTGATAAAATGCAGGTGCCCTCTGTACTGACATTCTATAACGAGCTAGGTAATCATTGTGAATTGTTTTTTCTGTTCAAGAATCTGGAGATTGTAGTTTGAACTCATTAATATGTGTTCTTATTGTATAATTTTTTCTACATTTTTTTTTTTATTAATTTGACTCTAATTAAATTTTTTGTATAGACTTGAATATTGATAACCAACAAGTGCCCTATGAATACAGAATATACTATCTTTAATGAACTTATTATTTCGAATAGTTTGTTTTGTTTAAGATTCTGAATATTTTAGTTGTAACTCATTAATATCTATTATATATGTGTTTTTTTCTGTATACATTTTTCTAAATTTTTTTTTCGCTCCAACACCCGAAGTCAATTTTTTTTTCAAAATTGTAACACTTGTTGAATTTTTCGTATACACGTGAGCATTGATGAAATGCAGTTGCCCTATGAATATTCTTTCTTGAAGGAACTAAATAATGAACTAATTTTTTCTAAATTTTTTTTTTGTTTTCCAAAATGCATTTACCTGGGAGCGCCAACACTCCCATTCAATTTTTTTTATTAATTAACTCTAGTTAAATTATTGTATAGTTTTGAATATTGATATGCAGCAGGTGCCCTATGAATAATCCTTCTTAAATAAACTAAATATTATGATTGGTTTTTTTTATTTCCAACTGTATAATTTTTTCTAAATTTTTTTTTCTTTTATAATATGCATTTGCCTCCGGGCTCTAAGACTCCCCTTCAATTTTTTTTTTTAGGAATTAATTCTAGTTAAATTATTGAATAGCCTTGAATATTGATATGCAGCAGGTGCCATATGAATATAATCTTTGAATCTTTCTCTAATGAGCTAATCATTTTGAATAGTTTTTTCTATTTAAGATTCTGGACATTTTAGTTTGAACTCATTAATGTGACGCGTTACTATTGTATAATTTTTTCTAAATTTCTTTTTTGTTTTCTAAATTGCATTTACCTGGGTTCGCCAACACTCCCATTTATTTTTCTTTTTTAGGAATTTATCTCTAGTTGAATTTTTTTTGAATGTTGAATAGTTTAATAAAGTCAAGTCTACTAAATTGATTATTTTTGTACTTCGTATATTCTTCTTTTCTATATTGTGCTTTGATTTTTTGCATAGCACTTTACTTCTTATTAGTAGGGCCCGGATAACAATGCAAGTGCATATTTTTTTCTTTGATCTTATAGACAATGCTTTACAAGTACATAATTCGTTTCATGTAACGAGTGCTTCAAAGCTAACAATTTTATTTTGCATTTTTAGCATTGTTGTATTTAATGCATATTGTTGAATGCTTTTTTAATACAAATATACTTTATGTCAATTTTATGGTATAAGGATTTTCGAGAGAATTTCAGAACTAAGCTAGATTGTTTACGGCATCGGGAATTAACAATTTCGCCAAAAAAACTTTTCAAAATTGTTAGTTTTAAATAGGAAAAGGATTGAAAACAGTTTTTGAAACGATGTTTATATTACTTGAATTTTTAAGTAAAAGGATGTTGTTGAGACATCTCAAACCGGGCATTATGAACTGTTTTAATGGCGATCTCTACGTTAGCATTTGCCCCCCCCCCCCCAAATCGCCGTAGTTTTCCTTTGTGTTACACTGTGTTTAACTAATTTTGGAACTTTTGGTACTTTTTCCCCCCATGCCCCTGCCAAAATTAAGCCTGGGATCTGCCACTGTAAATAACATATAATTAGTGAGTTCGTTTTACATCACGGTCGTATTTCGTATGTTTTTATTTCATGTTCGTAATTTTAATAGGGTTAAATATTGTATTAAATAATTCCCCCCCCCAAAAAAAAACATCATCAAACATTTAATATTTAAGGTAATTTTTGAGGTAAAATGCATTTTTTAAGGGCATTTATAGCTATTTTTTAAAGGATATTTGTATGGTTTTAAGAACATTTAAATCCGTGCCCTGCTTATTAGATTGGATTTCTTTTAGTACACGAATAAAAGTATAAATATTTGGATGTGAAGTATAAAATTAACTATTCAACTTAGCGTGAGATGATTCACAATTATTTGTTATACGATTAGATATTGTCGAAAATTCAGCCCAAAGATTATGCGGAATTGCGAGAATGTAGAATCTAATACAAATATGCAATGTATGTTTTTAAAATATTATCGGTGAATAATTTTATATTTGCATTTGCAGGAAGCTTTGACATAATATATTCAATGAAACATTCGTAACATTTTTTGGATTTAAAAATGGTAAACCAAGAAATAATTTAAAAAAATTACTTTCCTTAGAATTTTGTTTTTATAATTTGTACTTAGCCAAGCCATTGTATTTTTTCCACCAACTTTGTCTAAGGTGAAAACGACAACCTTTAATATTAATTGTCAAATTTGTTGTGAGGCATTTCAAAGTCAATGAAAATAAAATAATAAAAATAGTCTACACTCTACAGTACTAAATACGTCTAAATACGATAAGATAAGTATCTTATTATGTGCTTATCTGCTCGCAACATAGATATATACAATAATATTGTTGTATAAATCTGTGGCTCGCAATAACTAATGGTGCACAACTGTTGTACGTATAGGTTATTTTTAAAACTAGACTACAGTTATTGCGTCTAAATACGATAAGTTTTCGGTGTATTAGGACATTTTCTGTCATTTCACCTAAAATATTTTCCACCCTTGCACGCGTTATCATACCTAATGCTCCGTCTATTTCTATAAGTCTATGGCTACACCACTTCACAATCCACGCAATGCGCCGTGTGATCCCGGCTTTAGAAGATTCTAAGATTTTTAGCAAGGTGGATTCACCAATCACCATCATACTTAGCACGGTTAAAGATATGTCATTAGTGACTCCAATTTGAAAAATATTTTTAAATTATTTACAGTGAGGGTTGCCATGAAATTCTCGTATCACTAAAAAAATCGATCGCTGCGCTCGCTTTTCTAAGCTATTTCTATTATCAAATAATACAATATAGTATATACGTCATGTTGACATGTTGTTCACCTAAATTAGAATTTTTATATAACACCCTTTACACACCAAATACATATATTTTCCCAATTAGTATTTAGTAGTACACTTTGTAGTTAGTAGTTACAACTATGTTTATAATGGATAATACTATCTTTTGGACGGGTACAGACCACAGACTTCTATCAAAGAAGAGATGTTCTGTGCTTCTATAGTCTATACTACTACTACACTAGATAAGGAACTCCTATACAATTTGCATTGTTACAAGTGAAGCTCAGCTGTGGAAGGCCGCCATTTTGTCGCTTGGCAAAACATTTCATTTATTGTACAAAATGGATTAGGAATAATATTTTTTTTAATGGTCAAATAAAATAGTAAATGTAAAATGACTTATATAAAATATATTTTTTTTTTTTTAAACAACATGATTAGAAATAATAAAATACGATACAAAATAAATCATAATATCATCTTATTTGACATATGAAATACCATACAATTGCCAACCGACCTTGAAGCTTCAATTCATGGCGGGAGTTCGCTATAGTACTATATAGAAATCCGTGGTACAGACCCAGACACAGATTTCCCGATTTTGATAATAATTGATAACAACAAACTTGATAACAAAAAAAAAATGCTCATGCCAACCTACAAAAGTTAGAAAAAATCCTAATTCCCGCGGCGTTCACCAGCGAATAAATCAAAAATCAAAAAATCGGTTTCATACCAATACCGGCACTGGTTTGAAAATTCGAATATTATAATAGTTTTATTGTATTGCACTATTGCGGATATTTTGCCTCCAATTTATTATTTACTTTTTAGTATAATAAATTGTGGGATTGTGATATTGTTCACTGCTGAGTGCTGACTGTCGCGGCTCATCACGCTCGGCTCTCGGGTTTGTTTAGTGCTTTACTGTTGTACTCATGTTCAATTGTTGATTGTTCACGTTTGATGTTTTCAGTGTTCACTCTTCGTCTGTCCGACTCTATCTTCAGTCTTCACTCTACACTCCATTATCGTCACATTTTCACTTTTCGCACGTGTCATGATTTTTAACCACAGACAGATTGTACCTCACGTTATAGCTAACATGTGAAATAATAATTTTCTTAACAATATACAATTCACTTGAAGTTTCATTGACGGATTTCATTCATTTTCTTTGTCGTCGTGTTTTTGTAATTTAAAATACAATTAGCGAAAGGTCGACATTTCTAAATAAAAATTATAACTATGGAAATCGATGAGTCTCCGTATCGTGCCGAATACGCTAAAAGTGGTAGATCAAAATGTAAAGGGTGTAAAGAAGGTATTGAAAAGGATCATCTTAGACTCGCTGTTATGATTCAAGTATGTTAATATCAATATATCACATATAAACATATTCAATAACTCAATTTAAATATCTATTATTTCAATTGTGTTTTTAACTTTGAAAACAAGTTACAATCTTTAGAATATACCTACCTATATATATTATACATTTACCAATATTAAATTATAATAATTATGCGTTATAATTTTAGTTATTGGATAAATAATGTTACACTTGTATGTATTGTCTATTTCACAAATTCATAATATTGTAAATTGTGTTTAGTAGAACCAATTTTGTGCTGTGCCTTACTACTAGAGTGAATTTACTTAATTAACAAATTAAAGCCAAGAATACTGTTTAAGAGTATCTTGTATTTTTCTTTATATTTACATTTTTAACCAATTTATGAGCATTTTAAAACTGTCGGTAATAACTAGATATTTTACATTATTATAACTCACTTTTAAATTTAAGTGTCAAAAAAATCCTATATTGAATACCATTCTAATTATCTCTATTATTATGGCTAAGTACCTAGTATGAACATAAAATTAATTTTGTTGAACGCAAGTTTACTATGACAATATGTTGTACATTTGTTAGATTAATTAATACATACTACCCCCCTTATGTATAGGTATGGTATCCTTTTAGAGCTAAATAAAAATACGATAACAATAATTTTCATGTATTCACATTTATGTATTTTATTTGTATCATTAGCTCTACTATTCAATTGAAATGGTTTTTAATTTTAAAATATTTAACACAGTTTCCAATGCATGTGATATAACATATAAACATTTTATAAATATATTTTTAAAAGTTAATCAATATTTAATAATCAACAAACCTATATCAAAAGATTATTATATATATTAATAAGTTTTGTTGTAACTTTTCAACTGAAAAAAAGATGTTTTAATAGTTATTAGATACTATCATTTACCTTTTTAATTATATTTATATTTTCAGTCTCCCATGTTTGATGGTAAACAGCCGAATTGGTACCATTTCAATTGTTTTTTTGCTAAACAACGACCTAAAACAATTGCTGATATTGGTCATTTTGAATCAATTAGATGGGAAGATCAAAAAAAAATCGAGACTAAATTAGGTAATTTTAAACAGAATGAAGTATTTTAATGTACCTACCTACTAGGTATAAAAAAAAAAAATAGTCTTACAATTTACTATTATTTTTTTTAAATATATTTGGAAAAAAGACTTATCTATAACACTGAATAATTACCATTTCATACCATTTTTTTAGACTTTAAATTAGGCAACCACTCTGTTGTACTGTAGGTGTTGAGTTTACCAGGAGCATTTCACTGTACTTTGTGCTAAATTTCAATTACATTTTTAAACCTTTTCAGACGAAATAACTATTCGGATAATCCTATCAGCCTTAAGCCTATATTACTATGCATATTAAATAGACATATCTACATTGATATTAAAGTAATTTATTTTAATATTAGTACTGTGACATGGTACAATTAATTTTTCCGAAAAAATTGCATTTTAAAATGTCATTATTTGTATAAAATATAGTAATATACTTTAATAGTTTCAAGTCCCCTCGATTAATATTTTTATATTACAACAAAATAACTAAAATAGTTATTCTTGGTTTAAATATCTAATTTTGCCCAAATTTAAACTTAAAATGTCTATAGAAAGTGTTAATATATTTTTAAGGGTTTTTGGTTTTAGTATGACTAAACTACTTATAATAAACCTTGTATTATATTAACAACCTATAGCTACAACAATTTAACAATATATACATTTTAATCAGAAAATAATTTCCAAATTATCATGATTTTAACAAATTTTGTTAAAACAGTTTTTTGTTATGTTGTATATTTGTAAGATGGAGATAATGCATACTGATATTATGACCTCTTAAACATGGGACTTCTTTGTTTTTCACAAAATTTTCATGGGAAATATCTCAGCCAACAACAAATTTTTTTTTTAGTTTCATTATTTAATTTTTTTTACTTAAATTTAGATGAACAATATTGCACTTTATAATATATATTATTATATTAATAATGATAAATTAATATTTTATTGAAAATTAAAATTATTATAGAAAAAGCTCGAGAAAAAGCTTTAAAAGGTTTGTGGCATACCAGATTATTGGTTAAAAAACCACTACTCTATCCTCTAAATGTTGTCTGTAAATAAAATAAAGGTTGTCATATTTCCAAATTATAGTAATTAACTTAAATTTAATTCATCTTAGAGTCTCTAATTGGAACTGCTGATCCCGTATCAACAAAAAAGAAATCAAATGGAAAAAAAAAGAACAAGAATTTTAATGTGGAATATGCAAAATCCGGACGAGCTGTTTGTTGTGGATGTCAAGACAAAATTGTAAAAGTATGAATATTTAATATTTTTGTAGTATTAAATTCTTTATCTAAATTCATAAAAAAAAAAGTGAGTACAGCTCTGCTATACAGTAGTTGTTGAGTATGTCGTGTTAAATTAGAATTCAACGATAAATCATTATATCAAAAAACAATTCTGAACAGTCAACCTAGCATACTTAATAATAATATTACCATTTCATTAATACTAGATACCAAATTTTAACTTAAAATCCTCATAAAAACGTAATTAAGTTTCCTACAAACTTTTTTTTTTTAATTTTCATAGGACACTTCAAAGTTAGTATATAAAAAGTAGGGGAAATTATAAGAGTGGTTATACGATGGTTACCCTGTGACCAACTTGAGGTGGTATTGCATAGCAAGTCAAAGGATATTTTCGATTTTTTTGTCCGAGCGAGTGGCAACGCAATCATCACTGGCGTCCCCCAAAAAAAGAGGTGTCCCGAGAAATAGAAAAGTTCCGAAACATTGTATTAAATTTTAAAAGTTTTTTGATTCTGCAAAAATTTCTTATAGCTATAAATAGCTCTTAAAAAGTCAAATTATTTTGAAAATTGTTTTCATGTATGGCAAATTGTCTTATTTGCATTTAGTGAAGATTTAAAGTATCTACGGTTAATTAGTTTTTGAGTTACACCAAAATCGATTTTGTTTAAAATTGGTTCCTCATAAAATTAAATGCTCCCATTAGTCCATAATTATATTTTTGTTTTTCCCAAAACTTTTGTAAACTATTGGGAATTTTTTATTTTTGACCCCTCCAAATACTTACTAGATTCCCTATCCTACCTGAAAAGAAAGCGCATTACAAATCATAAATATAGTATCCACACATAATTTCAGCCAAATTATTTATTGAGCATGTATTTTATTAGAATCATACTTAAGCTGTCAGTATTGTAGCTAACGTATATTTTGAATAACAGTATTTTAGCAGACCAATATAATAGCCAACAAATCAAATATTTGTTAAGAAGATTTCTGATGAAATACTGTTAATTAAATTGATTTTGGCTGACTTTTTATAGCCCCTCCCAGAAATGATGCTGAAGTAGCAAATTGGAGCATTTTTATTACCCCAAAAGTTGATGACAAGAAAAAATACATTGTTTTGCTCCTTACAAATATGAAATAAAGTTTAATTTTCTGGATACTTTCTACTGTACATTTTATTTTTTGCTGATAAATATATTGTTATGTTAAAATTAATAAATTCTCATCATGTTGATAATTTTATGTTTGCATTTAATTTTCAAGATAATTTTGTAGTTTGATAAATTATTAGTAATAATGATTAAATTACCTACCAATCTTAATAATATTTTGAATTCAATATTATACAAAAAAAAAAAACAACAAATTAATTTTACTTAATATATTAAAGTAAACTTAATTTGCAATTGATCTTAAGAACATCTCGCAATTATAATTGATAAGTCTGGATAAAGATATATTTACCATAATCATTTCAAAAACAAGAATTTGATTTATGAAATATTGTGTCAACTAATATAATAAATAAAAAAAAAAACAATTTCAATAATTTTTAAGCATTTAAGATTAAAACAAATACTAAGTGGATTCATTTGTAATTATTAGTTTTATTTAATTAGGTACTTATGTTCTAATTTTTTTTTTTTTAGGATGATATTCGTATAGGTAAAATGGATTATGATACTGATGAGGCTCGTCGTTTTGGCGGTATAAATAGATGGCACCATTTAGAATGTTTTGTCAAACTTAGGCAAGATTTAGGATTCTTGGATCTTGCTTCCTCTTTAACTGGCTATGATAGTTTAAGAGAAGTAGATAGAACTAATCTCAATAATGTGTTACCTAGAATGACTATCAAAACTACCACGTGAGTTAATTTTTATTTGTTTATTATTTGTAATAATAACGGTAACAATTATTATTGTTTCTTTGTATTTTTATTGTTGTTTGTTGTTAAGTGCTGATAATTTAGATGAAACTGATGGACCCAGTTCAAGTAAAAAAATGAAGTCTAATAATCATTCAGATTTAGAAATAAAAAAACAAAATAAATTGATATTCAAATACAGAGATTATTTAAAAACATGTCCTGTTAAAATATGTAAAGAACTTTTGGAATATAATAAACAAAAAATACCAGAGTCAAATCATGAAGCGGTATGTATTTCAAATTTTTAATTTAAAATACAATGGAGTATTTGGTAGTTTATATTTTATACTACATTATTAGAATTATTTTTTATTCTAAGCTGTTAAATTATTTCAATTACTTCTGGGAATTTAATTAAATTTATAAAAACATACAGCATTGGTTACTCTCAATAAACTTTTATTGTATAAACTGTAAAGTAGACTCTGACATAGTAACCCAGTGGATTTACTCTGCGATTTCAATATACATCACAATTGTTCCAAATCATGTAACAGGCGGAATTTCTCTCTAGGCAGGTAATTGTCTGGGCAGTGGTTCTCAATCATTTTATGTTCGTAGCACATTATTATAACAAAACATTTCGACTGAATATTATAGTTAAAGACCGGATTTTTGTGCAGCTAAAATCATAAAAAGGTGCTCTACTGTACAGTAGGTTACAAGTGGGTTACTGTATAATGGATGGTATTAAATTTGAATTCAATAATACAATATGATTGTATAAGAAAAACGATTCTGAGCGGAGACTTTATGTCAGTCTAGGTTTAAGACATATTATATACTTATCTATGGTATTAAAAAAAATTGACCTATAATAAATTCCAAATTAATCATATCACAATATCCATTAGGTACAAATAACGCGTTAGACATCAATAACAAACTCTGGTACTATCATAGATATATAAAAGTGTACTTTAGAAGTTTCAAGTACCCACGAATAAAATTATACAATCACAACAAAATAACCAAAATAGTTCTTTTAGGTATTTTATTATGTAATTTCGTCCAAATTTAAACCTAAAAAAGACTACAAAAATGAACTGTGCTTCTGTATTTTTTAGATTTTTTAGTTACAGTATTAACTACTTACGTGGAATCTTGTTTTAAATTTTCAATCCTTACATATAACATTTGAACATTTTATAAATGTTTAACTACAAAATAATTATTCAATTTTAAATTTGGTAAATTTTGTCAAAATTCGATCTTTAAATCCTTATAAAAAAAATTTGTGCCTATGTATTTTAAATATTTTTAAACTGATATTGTATCAATATATCAGGAGCCTTCTATTAAATTTTCAAGTTTTTTTAACCAACAAATAGAATTTTATTGATATTTTTAGAAAAAAAAATGAAAAATGAAAATTTCCCTCAACAGTTCAAAATGAATCAAAATATTTTGAAAATGTTACTGTGTATAAAAAATGCAAATATAAACAACCAGTGAAAATTTCATGTATCTATGGTCATTTGTTTTAAAGTTACACCAAAAACCAAATTCAAATTTGTGAAAAATCGATTTTGCTTTAAAATTCCCGTTTTTCCTTAATTTTTCTTTAGTTTTTCTTGACAATTTTAAAAATTACTGGGAATTTTAAATTTTGACCTCTGCAATGCACCAACGATATTCACTTTCCAATCAAATAAGATATTGAAGTTGAAAATCGAAGCATTATTTCGACTACTTATCGTGTACACAGACACAAAAATAAAAAAAAAAACATATCATTGAAAAATCAATACATTCATCGTTCCACTCCGAATCTAAAATGTGCAAAAACAAAAATTTCATTATAGGTACTTCAAATTTTAATTTTAATATTTTTTTTTTATATTATTATTTATTACTAATTATATTTATTACTATTTATTAATAAAATAATAATAAACTGACCATATATATACAACTGACTTTACAATATTTGATTAAAATTTATAAACATGTACATTTCGAAGTTTTTTTTTTTTTGTTTAAAATTATGTATTCTGTCACTTAATATGTGTTTTAACTGCAAAAACTGCTTTCTACGTCAACACTTGTTATCGGGCATTGTTTGTAGCAGCTTATAATAGCAGGATTTTCTTTTAAATCTACGTCATTTCCATTTATTGGATCGTTGTATACTTTTAAAATATTGTATCCGGGATTTTTATCAAATACTGATTTGAATTTTTCATACAGTATTTGTCCCTTTTCATTCTCAATTGTCTTAAGTCCATCTCTTACTGTTTCAACTACATTTATTTGATTATTTAAAGTAGAATTTTGTTTTTCAAGTTTTGTAATTGAATTTGGGAACTCGGACAAATGTGATCAAATAAATGTTAAATCAGATGTAAATTGATGTAGTACTCAAAATTTGACAGATAGGGCGTCATCTTCTTTATTAGATACCTACTCTTTATTTTTTCAGAGTAAAACAAAACAGCTTCTAACCATGTTCCCCACTTTGTTATTACAGGTTCTGGAGGAAGGCGACAGTCCATTTTCATAATTACGTCGTATTATATATATATATTATATAATTTTTTGTTAGGTCTAAAAGTCCAATACTTTGTATAACAACATAATATATCACCAATGAAAATAATATAAAAATACAAAAATATTTGAACAAAAGTACATTTTTATATAAAAAAAAACCGAAACGTGTAATTTTGTGCAACATAAAATTTTCTTTAAATTAATCTACATCTCTTGATTTATAATTGTAGCTTGTTTCTATTGAATTTAGAACACTCCATAAAAAGATGCAATTGCACGGGAATCCGGTCTTTAATTATAGTAATATAGTATATATAAATTATAATATTAATTTAAAAATAAAATAATTTAACTTTATTAAAACCACGATTGTTAGAAGACTGACGTCTAACGGCTTATTGTTGGCCATTTGTATTTGTATTAAGTATGATATGGTTGCGGCACACCTACAACCAGTTACAAATAACCACTAGTCTATTGAAAAAGGCTGCCCTTCCGAATCGTGTAAATCAGAAAATAAAGCGGCGAAAATTCTGCCAAACAAGTGATTGAACTAGGAAAATAACTTTAAGTATGTTCATGGTACAATGTGCCATGAGAAAAAAAATGTAAACAATGAGCTTTATATTTTGTTTTTATTGTATTTAATTATGTAAATTGGCTTTATGTTTGTTTAATTTATATATTATTAATAATTATTATTAATGAAAAAATACAAATAATTTAAAATATAGTTGTTATTGATACATTTTGGTATTCATTCTAGATTTATGATAGATTGTCAGATTTACTAGCTTTTGGTACTTTACTTCCTTGTGATGAATGTGAAGGTCAATTGGTTTTTAGAAGTGGTATTGGATATCAATGTTTAGGATATAAGAATGAGTGGTTAAAATGTGACAAAGTGATGGTTGAACCACGTCGTGTGGAATTCAAAATTCCTTTACATATTCTTGAAAATGATGATTTTCTGTAAGAAAAAAAATATGTTTGATATTTAATATTTTACTAATTCTTATTTAATTATGAAATGAAAATTTGTTTAGTATGAAGTATAAATGCAAAATACAGAATCGTTTATTTGTAAAATCAGATAAAACTTCTACAAAGCAATCATCTACAGTACAAAACGATAAGGGCGTGTAAGTTCAAAACTATTTCATAATAGTATGATGTTATTTATTTGTGTTACATTATCGTTTCAGAGCAAAAGTAACACGTATTCTGCCACTAAAAAATATGGAGTTTACAACTTTATTAAAAGGCTCAGAACTGAAACAAATTAAACTTAAAGTGGCAAAATTTGGTGGTACAATAGTTTCTCATTGCACTAATAAGGTTGCTGCTGTTTTCGCAAACCCAGGTATTATATATTTTTTATTATGATGAAAAATTATTTCAATTTTTTTGACTTCCTTCCTTTTATATCTTTTTGATGACCAAGTTTTGTAGATAAGTAAAAATTTGATGAATTAATCGTATACCTATTATATAAAATACACAGAATCTACGGGGTGGGGTGGAGCATAATTATTGTTGTCAATTTTGTTAAGATAAATTGAGCTAAGTATATTAAACTTTTGGCGAATGACAATAATACCAAAATAATCACTTATAATTATTTATCATAATCATGTATGTTTCATATTAAATCATAATATTAAAATAATATCTAAGATTCTGAGCAAATGTATTGATTTTACAGTGATGTGTTTTTTTATTTGAATCTGTACATGCAAAAAGTAATATTAACATTTTCCATACATGATAATATTTTCATAATTTTTTTTTCTTTAATTCTTGATAAAACTTTTGAGGGGTCATATAAAATGTATTACAAGGTCCGTTGTTATAATAAAAATTCAACATTTTTTTTTTTCAATTAATAAAACATAATTTAGATGTAGTATGCTGAGTCCCCCACGAAATAGCACATTGAAAATGTATAATGGAGCTTAGCCCCCTCAATATATTTTATTTCCCTATGCCTATGATCAAATACTTTTCTCATTGCCCAATTTTATAATATAATCTGATATAATATGATAAGTTATTTAATGTAGTTTAACATGATTGACTTTTAAAACATATTAAACATTTATTTTTTAATTTATTCTTTGAAGTTAAAAATAATTTTTGATGTTTAATTACTACTAGTTTCTAAATCAAATAATATTTTTATTTTGAACAGACAGCATTATTAAAAAGGGTGTGAAGATAAAAGAAGCTGAAAGTTTCGAAATTGAAGTTGTTGAACCTACTGCATTTTTTGGTGCTATTGATAAAGGTGGCAATGCAATTGAGTTGATAGTTCAACAAAATTGTGCTCCATGGGGAGGAAAGGTAGTTATTGTATTGTTTTTTTTATTTTGATGTACAATAAAGTATAGATAATTATTTTAATTCAGGCCAAAGAAAGAATCGAAAAAAGGCAAAAAGAATTGGAATTTGATTATAAAAATAAAAGCAATTTAAAAAGTAAAATATCAGGAAAAAGTATGTATGAAAAAAGTGTGCCAACAAGTGTAAAGTTGACTTTAAAAGGAGGCATTGCTGTTGAACCACAGTCTGCACTTGAACATAAAGCTCACGTCTTTAAGCAAAACAATGAAGTATGGAATGCAAATTTATGTCTGTCTGATGTGCAGACCGGTAAAAACTCGTATTATAAATTACAATTATTAGAGTCGGACAATAAGAACAGGTATTCTATACAATTCGAATAAATTTGATTATTATACAAGTTAACAATCCATTTTTTTTTAACAGGTATTGGGTATTCCGTTCTTGGGGAAGAATTGGTACCACTATAGGTGGTTTTAAGACAAATGAGCATGAATCGTTACAAGAGGCCAAACAAAGTTTTGAATTTTTTTATGAAGATCAGACTGGAAATGCATGGAGAAATAGAAATCATTTTGTAAAAATGCCTGGTAAAAAAGTTCCAGTTGAAACTGATTATGGACAGGTATTTTTCTTCTTTTTTTATAGCTTTATATAGACCATTCTGACCCCTAGTTGCAACCACCTCTCCATCAATGCTTATCAACAGCCACCTCTTATTATATATTGTCCACTAGTATATCCATATATTTCTTAATTTTATCCATTCATCCTTAAACGTTCAATCAATTTGTTGCTCACTAGTGTTCATTTTTTGACATTCTCAATTAGTCTTCTTCGTGTTTGCCAAATATGATCTGTCCAACTTTCTTTACAGTATCGCAATTATATAGGTAAACATTTTCTAGCATATCTTTAATTTCTTAGTTAGTCTCCCAATTATTCCATGGTCTGGTTCTTTTATTATTTTCCTAGTTAATATTGCTAATCCATTTTTTTCGTTACCCAAGATTCACTGGCATATAGCACATGATAGGGGGATTATAACCTATTGTAGTTTCACAACATGGTTTTTAGAGTTCTAACTGAAACTTAATTAGACTAAATTAAACTATTTTTAAGCTACTTTCATAGCATTTATTTTCATCTGGAGTTCATAGTAATTATTGCCATGCATATTTATTTCTACACCTTAGAAGTAAGACATTACTCTTTCAATCACCGTATTTTCTAATTGCCGGCTGTTCTGTAGAGGTTTTTGTGTGATATTAATATTAATTTTGTCTTATCGTCATATATGTTTAAATGCTTCTGTTTACTTTTTTATGAGTATGTATTGGAAACTTTTAAGTGTTGTAAAAAATTTAAAACATGCATATTTATATTTGTTGAAATAATTAATAATTGTTATTATTATTTTGTATTTCAGGATGAATCCAAAACTCTTGATTCTATTAGTAATATACCATGTAAGTTACCTGAGCCAGTACAAAGACTAATTCGTTTACTCTTTGATGTTGAATCTATGAAAAAAGTTATGTATGAATTTGAGGTAAGTTATCACAAAAAATTTATTTATTGTAAGGACTTAAACCGTTTTCAAAAAAAAAAAAAAAAAGTAAACAGATTATGGTAATCAATTATTATTTTATTATCAATCTATTAATTTTTAAATTATGCAGTTTATATGTTGTTTAACACCAAATTTGTAGGTTGGTGAAAGTTTACGTTTTATACTCAACAAAACATCACTGATTATATGATAAAGAATGTACACTTAATTTATTTATTAGTCTAGGAGCAGCATAGAGATGTGCAGTTATTGGTGAGTCATGTTGCACTCTCTAGCTCAACAAATATATATGTACTGGGCAATGCATTGCTTAACTTAAATTTAAAATATTACATTATAATAATTAAGTTAAACTAAAAATAAAATATTAACAGTAATTATAATTAAAACCAATGTACATATAAATATTAAATACATATGTTCTTATTGAGTTGTTTATTTTAGTGTTTACTATAAAAATCTAATAATTGAACAAATATTTGAAACCATTCATTATTTATATTAGAAATATATTTTGATTATAAAATGCGGTTTGAAAATATAAGGAATTATTTTTATTACTGGTAGGCTGTAGTCAATAACCGTTTTCAGCTTCACAAAAATAAAAGAATTATTGGTATTGGTTCTCAAATTATTGATTATTCCAGTATTTGTTACAATTTACAAACCAGAAATCTGTTTTAAGCCCTGTTTATTATTGGATTCAGTATAAAAAATTATTTTGCATTTAATTTATGATTAATATTATTAATATGTTTTAGTTGGATTTACAAAAAATGCCACTAGGAAAATTGAGTCGCAATCAATTGCAACAAGCATACACCACATTGAATGAATTAAATAGTATGATAGATTTGACCGATGAGAAGAATAAAAGAGACAGTGTAATCATGGCTACAAACAAGTTCTATTCCTTGATACCTCACGACTTTGGTATTAAAACGCCTCAGCTTATTGATTCGAAAGAAATTCTCAATGTATGTAATAGAGTTCATGTAATAATGAATGAAAGGTGATGGAAACACTGATTTTATATTACTTTTGTTTAGTCAAAGTTAGAAATGATTGGAAGCCTGATGGAAATCCAAATTGCGTACAGCATGATGGACAGTAAAACGTCTGAAGACTCTATGTTACATCCACTTGATACTCACTATATGAAATTAAATTGTGCTATTGATGTGAGTTATAAATTGTCAAAGTTAATTCAAAAAAATATCAAAATATTAATATTCTGATTTCATTCTCCAGGTATTGCATTCAGATATGAATGAGTTTAACATCATTCAACAGTACATAACGAATACTCATGCTGAAACTCATAGCTCTTATTCTTTAAATATCAAAGATGTTTTTAAAGTAGTTAGATCTGGTGAAGAAAAACGATTCAAGCCATTCAAAAAATTGCACAATCGTAAACTATTGTGGCATGGTTCACGAATCACTAATTTTGCAGCTATACTTTCTCAAGTATATTAATCTATCTTAGAGTATATTAAATATAGTACATAATATGTTTGATATACAAAGTCTTTAATATTTATCTTAAATTGCATTAGAAACAAGTATAATTTTTTTCTTTAGGGTTTACGCATTGCTCCCAAAGAAGCTCCAGTTACTGGTTACATGTTTGGTAAAGGTATATATTTTGCTGACATGGTGTCAAAATCAGCCAACTATTGTATGGCGTCTCATGGCAATAATACCGGTTTATTACTTTTGTGTGAAGTTGCACTGGGTAACATGTATGTGTTAACTTGACTGGTGTATTTTTTACGTTTTAATTAACCTATGTTATATTATTTTTTTTTTAGGGATGAGTACAAAGCATCTGAATTCATAGAGAAATTACCACCTGGAAAACACAGCTGTATGGGAATCGGTAGAACAAAGCCTAATCCTGCTGAATCATTGTTTATTGAAGATAAGATCGAGGTTCCCCTCGGGAAACCAATTTCTTCCAATATCAACGATACATCATTGTTATACAATGAGTATCCTTTTTTTTTACACTTGGAAATTAAACTTATCTTATTTAGATTTATATATTGTTTAAACACTTGATTTATTGTTACAGTAAAAGTACTCTATAGCGGACACCATAGGTGAATTAAAATTATTTACGATTATAAGTTATTTTTCCACATTAGTGTATGTGGGAGAGTTTAGAAGTGTTTGTAAACAGAAATTTCACTATATTATAACTTATTAATTGCAACAAAAGTTTTGATATATTTCTTTAACATTTACTTTTTCAGATTTATTGTCTATGATATTTCACAGGTTAAACTTCGTTACTTGGTCAATGTGGATTTCAATTTCAATTACTAGAAGATAAAACAACATAAATAAAAATCTATGTTGAACTACCTCATTATTATGAATTATTATTAATATTTATTTTATACTTAAAAATACCATTTTTTTTATACTTAAAACTTAAAAGTAACATTTTTTTTTATCCATTAAAAGTAAATTTGTATTCTGTATTTCTGAAGGTTAATGAAATAAATGTCGAATTTCAAAAGAAAAATTGAATTAACTTGATTTGTAAACAATAAACACATATTGTACTTTATAACTTCATAAGATAACTTATAACTTATTTATAACTTCACAGCTTTTAGTTATAGAAATACATCAGACCAGTAAGAATAAATTATAAATGCATAAAAGTCTGGTCCTTTGAAAATTGTTTGATATTTAAATTTTTCATTCCTTAATTATTATTATGGTGCTTTTTTATCACTCTGCAATATAACAATGTTTTCCTTATATTATAAATTAAACTAGTGGATTATTATTATTTTAATCAGGGAGCAGATGTTTAAAAAAATGTTCACTGGATTAACAATGTTTTATTTAATACTTGTTATCCCCCACTTACTACTACTCAACTTCTAAAATAATTGATGATGGCGCTTGTTCTTGGTTTGGTGTTAAGAGTGACTTTTGATGAAATTAATTAAATTATGCTCAAAGCTAATAACATGAAATTTAATTTCTTTCAAGGCATTAATTCACAAAAAGATTTAAAAATAACAAATTTATTTGGTTCCTAATTATGATAAAATTAATTAATAATACTACTAATATACTACTTGAGTACTTCTTTGAAATTTGAATAATTAAATTGATCATAAAAATGTGCCAACAAAATATTTAAATTTAAAAAAAGTGGGCAAATAGTTCTCTGTTGCACATTAAAATCACTGTAATGTCTGAAAAATAATCCTGAGCTGAAGACGGTCTGTCAGCCTATATTACTAACTACTAATTATATTTTATATGTTAATTTTAAATTGTTTTTTAGTGATTTATTTTACTATTGTAATACAGTAGTTTGAATAAATTTTGGCAGAAAACTGCCTTCATTAAATTTATATTATCCAATTTAAAGTCTCCTCTCACAACGTTCGAAATCACGCTCCTTTTTACATTCCTACTTTGTCTACTTCCATCAGGCAAAATCATCCCATGCACAGGATGCTTAGGTTGGCTTGCCCATCAACTGTGATATACATTCACATCATATCTCATGTATTTTGTTAAATTTGTCTTGTGTTCATTTACCTAGTCTAGTTTGTACTTGAATCTGTGCTGTTATCCATCTGATTTAAATAAGTATATACTGTATACCATTATATAAAAGCTGGTTGGCGTTAGTCTCATAATAAATAAAAAATAATTTTTTTTTTATTATTATTATTTGAATCAATAGTGCCTCACAGTAACCTTGTATCAAATTTTTAGACTTTTTGACGGCTAATATTATTTGCTGACATGTAAAAAATGAATAAAAAATGTATGACCTATAAAATAGCTCAAAAAGAAAAATATTTTAAAAATTGATAATATAAACTTTTAGTGAAAATTTTAAGTATCTACAGAAATTTGTTTTTGAATATCAGAAAATCAATTAGGTTTTATTGGGCAAGAGAACTGAGAATTTTTTACTTTTGATCTCTCTATTTACCAACTATATCCGCATTCTTACCTACCAGAAACGAAAAAAATATTGAAGCATTTTTACTGTTCCAAAAGCCAAGACAGATACAAAAATAAATAGATTTAAAGAAAAACCTTATGTAAAATCCAGAACTTGAAACCGTTTTAAAACTAAAACCGAAAAAAATTGGATACTGGTGTTATAATTAAAAACTGAAACCGAAAATATAATTTGAAAAACGGTATTTTTAGTTAAGTTTACTTTACACAAAAGGCGATTCGAATACTCAATTCAGGGATTCAAAAAAATTTATAAACTAAGAATGAACATGGCCTTGAAACCGGTATAAAACATTTAAAAACTGAAACCAAAAACAAAATCTGAAAAATTAGAAACCAGTATAAAATTCAAAACCGAAACCGAAAAAAATTGGATACCGGCTTACAAATTCGAAATTTCTTAATACAGTTATTGAAAAATTGAAACCAAAATCAAAAAAAATAAATAATAACCAAAATATTTTCAATCGGTTTCATGCCCTAGTAAATCATCAATACTATTCATTGATCCTGTCTAAAATGTGCAAAATTTGTCCTACTGATTATACAAAAGTCTTGTTATTTCTGTGATTTTAACACATAATTGGTATACTTGTAATGAGTTTATATTAAATATTTTTCTTTTATAATAATATATTTAATGTTACATTACTGTATAATTTTTTATTGTTATTATCACCTAAATAAAATTATTGGTTAAAAGTTATAAGAAAATAAATGATGTTAGTTATGTATTTATTATCACTAATTGACACAAAAAAAAATTGTAAAACAATGAATATTTATTGTATATACCTAACTGTTGTTCACATAATTAGTAACACAAAACTTTGGACAAGAAATTATGTTACACATAAGTAATACAATTGTAAAGAACACTAGTTTTTATTAAGTATTTTTATAAGTTTAAAAATTATATATTGCCAGGGAATCGATTTTCTTCGATTTGGGTGTTCCATTTATCAATCCATGCATTTGGGCATATGGACTTGGAGACACGTTTGTAATACTGGCATGCATCAAACTCTTCACCTCTTATTTTTTTGCAACGTTGATAATCCAAAAAGCTCTGATAACAGTACCTAGGGCATAAAAAATAAAAATATTAATAGTATGTTTTCCTGTGTACACCATGTCAAAGATTAAATATTCCTAAACCACAACTGTTGTTAATTTCTCCCTTCCGTTCCTAATGTTAATTATTCCTAGTTTTGACTTTTGATATTTTAAGACAATCATTTTTTTTTGTCCGTCATTACCATACAGTATTCAAATTAAAACTAGAATATAATTTAAAACATTACTTGGTTTGATTGGTATTTGGGAAACGAGGATCCCATGGTGCAGTTTCAAGTTTGACTCCATCTACTTCAAGAACCATTGTGTTTGGATATGCTAAAAAATAAAAAATATTTATTTTTTGAAGAGGTTAATTTTAAACACAATTTTTTTATTTCTTTAATGTCTTAATTTTATACTTCTAAGTTTATTGTTTACATTATACTATTTTACTTTTCAATTTGTAGTTGTTTAATATTTTTTCTGATATACTTTTATGATAAAATTTACTTCTATATTTTTTTCATCCAATAACTTATAGTCTAGATTTATCACAATATTAAATTTAAAAAGGGATAACTTAAGAGAATGTCAATACACATCTTGTTTTGTCTCTCTGACCTACGTACAACATAGCGTGTTATGAAGATTTAAAATTTATAAATTGTTTGTACATCTTAAAATACTCATAACTTGCTTTTAAATTAAAATATAATAAAACATGCCTCAGATAATCTTCCCTTTAAATTTTATAAGAGGTCGATTCACTCGAACTATAGAAATTATTATGATTATAATTATTATTGTGATCGTAAAATTTACTGTTGAGCATGGTTTGAGGGAGAAAACAAATAGTGCGAAGACATCCTCTTACGGTTATATTACAAATTATAACTTATGAAGGAATTATTACAGTAAATATAATAGTTGAAAGAAATGTAATAATTAAAAACTATTATTTTAAAATCACCTGTACACACACAAACTCAAAGGTTGTATTATTTTAATTACTAATATAGCTCTGTTATTTTCAATTTTTTTTATTTAAATAAATAAATTTATAAAAGCTTCAATTCACCAGGTACATAATTTTAAGTATAATATAGTGAAACCTTGATTCACAGATATCCCTCAATAGCACATTAATTATTTTTGACACAGCTATCTATTATACAAAGGTTTTACAGTACAATATGACCCTGAAAGCATACTATGAGAAAGATTAGTAGATGTATCAACCATTTAATTTATAACTAGCAATGGTTATATTATTGCAATATTTCATTAAAAACTAGAGTTCATTATAATTCATCCAAAAACCATGTTTATTAGAGGATTTTTAATATAAGCGTAAAATATAATACCAGCATAGTTTGTTACATATCTAAAATAAATTATTAATTAAGTATACTTAAATGTAAAATAAAACTTTAAAATAATAGTAAAAACATAAAATGCATATACATTTTTTTAAACAAATATACATTTAATAGTTTTAAAACAAAAAAACCTAGTTTAACCATTGTTGTACACTTATATAATTTTATAACTTATTTTTAAAAAAGTAACAATTAAAGCAATAATGTTAAGTAATTATTTCTGATTAAACATAGATACAATACTAGTTTGTATTTTATTGCAAAAGTATTGTATGTATTTACAAATATTATTTATGTATCAGAATCATTTTACAAGAGGTCTAGTTTTATTATCCTGTTCTCCCACTGTTTCCTGGTAACGTTTAACTTCATCTAAATACAATGACCAAGCATCTGTAGGTTTAGATACTTTTTTTTCATCGTCCGGCTTAACCTTTTTAACCACACCCGTTTTCAACGCTTTATTTTTACGTTTACCAATTATTGGCAACGTCTTAAGAGTTTCAGATCGTTTTTCTGAGGCAACTGCCGAAGTAGTAGTAGTAGTAGTAGTAGTAGTAGTAGAAGTAGTAGTAGCAGCAGCATATGCAGTTTGAGATACTTGTACATCAAGTATTGGTAGTTCTGCGGTTCTGGCTTTCTGCTGCTGTTGTTGTTGTTCAAATCGTTGATATACTTCTAGGAATGAGCCATCATTTTTAAATGCATTTTGGGCTTGTTGATTGTTATAGCTTGCCATGATTTCAAACACGCTTTGTAATCAGCTTTTTCACTCAACACCTATAATCAAGAAACTCTCGCACATCACATTACGGTTCCAAAATCTTAAAATTTACTACAGCCAAAGGGAGGCCAAAATCCCCAGTTACAAAAAATATTAACGTCTTCAGCTTGAAGTTAACAAATAAGTATATACACAAGGTAACAATTTTATATTTACATACTTAATAACTACATGCAGAATTAGGATTGAACAGCAATTAGTGTTCACTGTAATAGTTAATAATTGTTCTTATCTATGGTCGGTTTGACACAATAATATACACAAACTTTAAAACCATGAATATAACATACATATTATTATACATCACATATATATTAAAAAGTACCTATAATAAACCAAATTCATCTCAAACCGTGTTGACCTCTGAAGGTCTTCTTAATTTTCAACCTTAAGACATATTAAATTAAGAGCTATATCGGGATATTGTTGGTTATAAATAATAATAACTTGCGTAAGATTTGAATACTATAGATTTAATTGGATTATTTAAGTCGTCGTTTGTTCACAATAAATTACGTATAACGATTAAGAAATAAATGAGTTTTTAGGTGTATGGAATACATCCAATACAAACCAAACGCGCATACATATTTTATAATTTATAGAAGCTATAATCTTATTGAGACAAAATATAATATAATTAATTTACCTGAGGAGTAGATTTGATTATTGTATTAAGTATTTTTAGATGAACTCTGCGTCTCTGCTACTTCCAAGTAAGACAGTAAGAAAAGTTCTCAATTAATGAATACAGCCACAGAACGAAATTGAGAAAAAAAAATGATAGTGTAATAAAAAAGAAAAAATCAATCTGCTGAGCTCAGAAGCAATATGGTTAACTGGAAGAGAAAATGTAAACAGTGCTACCAAAAAAACAACTCTCAAATTGAATTAAACGAGTGATAAGCCGAAAAATGATAAAATATATTATATAATTATAATACGTATATTATTATAAAATTCTATAATTTATTTTATAGGTATATCTGATGAACTGTGAATGAATTAACAAAATAATGAAAATATGTTCGTTAAACCATAAAACATTTAAACATCTATTGTAAATTATCTAAGTACCTATCTATATCATACTCACAAGTCACAAGCATAGATATATATTATTAATAATATATACCTATGGTCACAATTATTAGTGACTGTGTATTTTACTACCGTTATGCTACCGTCTACCGTTGATTGACCTACGAATAGTACTAACACAGAAAAGATGAAATATAGTGTTATAGTGTACACCTACCGGCCAAGGTCTATAGATATAAGATAATGTACTTTTAATAGGTAAACTTGAATACTTTGTGAAACTTTTTTAAGTAAATTTCTTATTATTTTCGAAATCATTTAATGTTAAATATTTTGGGTGTTATAAGAGAATATAATTCCGGTGTTAAATTATCAGATTGGAGCGTCCTACTGTAACAGACCTACAAATAGTTTCGCTTAGTAGTTCATTTCTTTCTCGAATTCAAAACCCAACATCGGCAACATAAGTAAAGCTCGTCTCCGAGCAAATCGACTGAGGGCATAATGCTATACGGCATACAGGCTGTATAGTCAATGTGACCATGTGTGCCATGGATAGAGTCTTTGGCTTCGAAATTGTATGCGCTCCCAGAATATGAACGAGTTCCTATTACCAGGGTATGCGACTAGTTGAGTCTAGAATTCCGCGCAAGCTCTGTGGTTCCCTTGGCAGACGCCCATTGTACTGGTGGTCTGAGGAATCGCCGTCCTCAATCGGTTAATCTTAACTTCTAAGAGGAGATACCAAAAGAGGCTGTTAGAAAAAAGTCCTTATATATTGGACATTGGTATTATCTGCACTTATTTTATAGTATATTAGTATACTATTTTTGTTTCATTATAAAATAAATGGTATTTTTATATAAACGGAAAACTGAGATTAATTTGATTAGATTCGACGACACAGAGACTTATCTACAATTTATCAGGGATATCCAGACATTATTTGAATTTTACCGGGTCATTACGATTGTAAAAGTACCCGCAGCCGCTGCGAAAATACAATAACAACGAAAATATTGTGAACGTAGTATATAAGTATATTTTAATCTAGTTTACAGTTTATAAGTTTAGAGAATCATACATTTCATTATTAAGAGGATGTCACACACTCACACCCGCATGTGTTATCTCTGTATTACAAATGACGTACAACATTGCAAAAACTGTTTTGCGGGGGACAACTTTTATCTTTCTGTGTTTGTAGTAGTGGCCATGGCTATAGATATTATGGTTGCCCATCGGCCCATGTTAAATAATACCCACAGGCGGCGTACAAGCATTATTTTTTTATTTTCACATTGTTCTGTGGTACAAGTTTCTCGCTGAATCATAATACCACCTAGCGCTACCTAGTGAATTACTATAGAAACAACATGATTTATAATTTTAGCGGGCTTTATATCTTTAATAATAACATGCAAAAATATTACATAGACTATAATATTATCATTATTATATACATCATACATATTTTAAGACCACACATATTTTGCTAAGATTAGACATCAGTCCATCGCACGGCTATTAGTACAGCATTAATATTTTTTATATTTTGTAAAAATGTCTGATTTTTATTGTAGTGTTCGGGTACCTCATGTAAAATCAAAAAATACATTTGATATACCACAAAATGAAAAAGAAAAAAGTATGTGGGAAATAGCGCTTGGAATGACTTTGAAAAAAAGTCATCGAATTTGTTTAAATCATTTCCAAGAAAGTGATGTTATTAGTACATGGAGTTCTGGTGAAGGATATACGGTATGTAAATAAAGAATGAGTATTACCTATATAAAAGTGTGTACTATTTTAATTATTCATTATTTAATGGATTTGAGGAGAATGTTTATATATTTAATAAAATAGTCTATAACAATGTGTATGTTGGCGTCATAATAACACAAACTGGAAAGCTAGGGATTTAATCCTAATATAATTATAAATGTTAAAATTGTTGAATATATTTTGTATTTTGATCAAGATATGCCTAAAGAGGTATCCCTTGAAAGAAGGAGCAATACCAATAAAAAATTTCAGCATTACCACAGCTATTTCCACCAGTGATGAGGTTTGTTACATCAATAAATTTTTTTTATAGACCCTGAAATGATTTTTTGTATTTTGTGATGATTACTTATAGATTTTACAATTAAATGATATCTCATCAGATTCATTAGTAACTAAACCAGTAACATGTGAAGTAGTAAGTATTGTTTAATGTGTTATACATGAGTGAAAAAAATATTTAAAAAAAAGGTGGGCAAGTGGGTGTCGCTCTGCTATACAGTAGGTTACAAGTGGGTCACCGTATAATGGATGATATTAAATTTGAATTCAACAATATAATATCATTATAAATGAATTCAACTGAATTGTGTTCAGTTCATTTAGGATTGAATTCTATGATTAAAGTTAGAAAACAACGCGCTTTTGGGTATACACCTTTTTTTCAGTTCTATTATTAAATAATATTGATACGCAAATGATGTACAACCTAAAACCTTTTAAACGATCGATGCGCAAACGATATATAACACAAAAATCAAACGATGCGCAACTGTCTTACAAAAAAGGTCAAAAATAACAATAGTGATGCGTTTACCTACGTCCTATTTATTTTCTGTCCAGAGATTAGCGAGTGATATGGACGGTTATTGTCATAATGTCATATTTCTACAATTTAAAAGATTCTCTCGTACCACAAGAAATTTTGGATGAACTTTGTAAAAAAAAAGACTATTTGATTTTGTACTTTAAAATTGTAAAATATACTTGGGTTAAAATTAGCCGATGAAGTTTAAAATACCTATTAAAATATAATAAAGAACTATTTTCTATTCTTATAATCTATAAGATATTATTTCTATAAATCAGTATAGGTACCTACCTGTATTATATCGGAATTATTGGACCCCCCCCCCAGAAAAAAATTGAAAATACGCCACTGCATCCTCTTAATAATACTATTGATTATACTATTATACTATTATGGTATTATTTGTCAATTTGTAATTCATTTTTTATCGTCTACCGCCGTAACTCTGAACTCAATATAAATAAAATATTAGTAAAGTTGATAATTCTCAAAATGTTGTTTGTGAGGTTCAATAAATGATGGTCTCTTTAGTCTATACACTTCTTATAATAGTCGTACTATTCGTACTGGATGTCTGGATCTAATAGTGAGGCTTGATAACAATTAATTGGACCTACCTATATAGGTAGTAAATCCACCATGGGACCTATATATGAATATCGATATTATTAGTTATATTGATAAAATTAATTTATCTGTGTTAGTTAATATATATTAATTATTATCTAAGTTCTAATTCAAACTACAATAAAATTATAGTGTATTGTACATAAATACTAAATACGCGATATTTTCTCAGAACCCACTATGCGTACCCACCTATAGGCGTAAATTGGGGAGGGGGCTTGGGCGTGATAACCCCCCCCCCAAAAAAAAACCTAGGACATACAATTTTAATATGCTATATTGCAATGGCCTGCTTGCCTTTATAGTATATTCAGCCCCCCAAGTAAAAGTTGAAATTGCGCCTATGCATCCACCATATTTTTGGCTGTAAGACAATTGTCTCAAAATATCTCATATCACTATATTATAGTAGATACAAAGTATAACAAAGTTGTGTTTATTTAGTTTTTATATATTCACACAGGGTAAAAAAATTAAGTAACGATATACATGTATGGACAATATTAAAATGTATATCAAAATTTATAAACAAAACCAATACAAAAATAATAAGAGCATATTATATATAATTTTTGGACATAGTAAATAGTAATAGACTAATAGTTAAATTTGTATTATATAAAATGATTAAATCACACTTGAATACACTGTTAAAAATTGAAATGATTGATCAAACGTCTTACCACAGTACAGATTATTTTCAAAGACCATAATATTACAATATAGAACATAGATATAAGTATATAACAGTATTTTTTTCTTGTCAAACTTTTAATATTAAATAATTTAGGTAAAAAGAATAACGTAGTAAGTAATCACTTTTCTTTCACGGCATGTTCTTTAACAGGCTTAAGATTAGTTGTTTCCGCGGATAAAGATCTAAAAAATAACATTTATACACTATTAGTCTTTGTAGAAGTGAAATTGTGTATTTTGTCTAAAATTAAATTATAATTGTAACAAATTATGAACTTGGAATTCATCATTGAGGAGTATGAGTAATGAGCGATAGATTTTTATGTCCTAAACTATATGATGTAATCAATACAATATAGATATACCTAACTGTATAAGGTATATTTACTTATATAACTGTATATAAATTAATAGCTAATTTAAATTCCAAAATACATTGTCCCTGACAGCAGAAATATATATTGCCTGTATAATTTCAGGGGTAGGCGTTGTTAGTGATACTAACCCTCCATCCTTGACCTTCATTAAATTTTTATAGATATCATTTATTAAATTTTTGACTTTTTATTACATTCAATTCAAATTGTATGCATCTTAAAGAAAAAAAAATCATAAATACGCCTCGGGAGTCTGCTGTAGCAAAATTATAATTTGTAACTATATACCTACCTATTGATGTGTCTGACAGTCGTATACCTACTCGTGTGGGAAAATTTTATTTAAATTTTAAGCTCTACCACACACAAAATATGATATTTATACCTCAATGTATAATATTATTACTTAATATACTCATAAAAATATTATTATTGGTAAAACAATAACCGAATTTATACCTTGACCCAAACCAAGAGCACGCTCCGGGTGCCGAATGCGAACGGTTGGATGACTGAAGTTTTCGTTTCGATTCGTCTGCTGCAAACGGATTCTGAAAATGACACGAAAACAATATTACTTCACAATATGGTAAATATAAGTTTAAGTTCAAAAATAAATGTTTTATGTTTGAACAAATGTCCTAGTTCCCCAAGCGAGGAACTGTCCCTGTACGTAGGTCCAACATTATCGTTTTAAGATCTCTACATACATAACATACCTAGTATTACCTACTAACCTTTTACATTTATACATGATGTATTATAAATTATAATACATAATAATATGTGGACTCACTAGGAACGAGTGATTCTTCAGCATTGCTTTGATCAGTATCAGGGTGTTGAGCTTAGGTATGGACTTTACGACATTCATCATTTCCTCCTCGCTGACCTCGACCGGCTCCCGGCAATAGTTGTCCCGCTCGGTAGGCAGCGCCTCGGCCCCCGCCCTAGTCACCCAGTCGTGCCGTTTGACGGCCGGCAACGTGATCCTGGTATCCGGATCCTTGTCAAGGAGGCGGTGTAACAGGTGCACCAATTGTGGGGATGTTTCCGGTTCTACTGGCCACTGCACCGGTTGCGTGCGGATCTGCTCGTGCACCGCCAGCACCGTGTCCGCGGTGTACGGCAGCCGACCGTAGACAAACGCATACAACGTGCACCCTAGTGCCCACACGTCCAGCGCTCGACCGCTGTACGTTTTCGTCGATGGGTCCAGCACTTCGGGAGCCGCAAACGCCGGTGTGCCCGCGCTAGAACTCAACAGGTCGTCGCTTCCGTCGAACTCGTTGCACACGCCCAGGTCCGCGATTTTCACGTGCCCGCTGGCGTCGATCAATAAGTTCGACGGTTTGATGTCCCTGTGTACGATCCGCTGAAAGTGTACTGTAGGAGAAAAACAATAGATGTACATTAAATAGTATTATGACGTATTATTATTTATTGTATATCCGATATTATGACGCTCAGTGATTCTTATTTAACAATAAATATGCTCATTATTTCGAAAAGTTCCCACATTATAATGGTAGGTAACTGTTAATTGTTATGGACATTTTACAATATAGTCAAAGATACTTGAAATCTTAACTTTTATAAAAAAAATTGAATTTATAAATATTCAATAAATGGTAAATATCCAAATAAGCATATTTTTATTGGCTATTGTTAAGACACCGTTTTAAGAACAATAGTATAAAAGGTGGGTAAGTGGATGTCGCTCTGCTGTACAGTAGGTTACAAGTGGGTCACTGTATAATGGATGCTATTAAATTTGAATTCAATGATACAATATCATTGT
>WHPZ01564458.1:310-26410 GCA_016617965.1 Macrosiphum rosae
CAATACATTCATCGTTTCACTCAGAATCTAAAATATTAAATATACCCACATTTTATATATTATTTAATTCGATGTCCAGGTTATTGTTATTATTATTATTTATCATTATTCGTGATTATTCACTTGTATCCAAAAATTTGAATTATGTATGCGCTGAAGTTTTAGTAGGATTTCAAACGTCAATCTATTTGTGATGCGTTACGTTGAAGGTTTTGAACCATAGTTAAGCTACCAGGTGGGAACATACGTCAGTGGCTAATACACATGCACGTACTGGAATTTACGGAGTAGTCATTGTTCTCCGTTAATGGGCTTCAAATTCGAACATTAGGTACCAACCGTTGAATTCTAAGCAATTATCTTATATGCTTGTAAATGTTAATATGTAAGGTTACAAGCATAGCAACCATGTTGTAGAAATATTATCAACTACAGAACACGCATTGTCGTATAATGTGTGTTCGACAATAATTGAAGCCTAACACATAAAATATGTACTGAATAATTACTATAACATTGACATTTCTGGATAAATATTAAATTTATTATTATATAGATGTACCTACTACAGATGTATAAAATAATACATCTACATATTATATAGGTACGATAGAGATATCGTTATAATATCGTATACGCGGTAAACAAAAAAGAGACACAAAATGACCCCACTTCCCTTCTGAAATCAAGAAAGTCTTTCCTAAAGATAACTGAAGAGCTATCGGAAACACCCTTACTAAGCAGTCTATATGAGTTGAAAAACTGATAACAGGCACCACTGGTAAAAGATGGATGGGAACCATCAGAAAGCTACCTCCTGGTAACAACCTAGACTGGCCGGTATGGAAGACATTGAACAGACTGCGGGTTGGTGTAGGACGGACAAAAGAAAATATAAGGAAATGGGGATATGGAGATCAAGACATAACTTGCATATATGAACAAGAGGATTTTATGATAAGCAACCAGAAGGCGGTAAATACAGCTATATACTGGACAAAAGAAAATATATAATTAATATGCAATGTACATTACCATACTCGTTACTATTATATTAGTGTGTTATTATTATTCATATTTTACTTAGTTCTACTTTTTACTTACTTGATATTATTTATTTAATTTTGTTGTATAAATTACATGTTTATTTTAATTTTAAATATATGATGCCTGACACGAAAAAAAAATATATCGTATATAATTCAAATTAAAAAAAAAAAAGGTAGTAAGTGGGCTTTAAATTTGAATTTTAAAATTAATAAATTTAAATATAAAAACATTGCATTCTAGTCTCTACAAAGGATTCTAAATTGTTTTCTGCTCACCAAAAGTTAATGATATACTGTTTTATTTTTATGATTTTTAGGATTTTATTGAAAACTATTAAGACATTTTGGGACTGTAAATCAATACGTACATTATAATAAATTATTTAAATATATTGTTTTAAAACAAAAATGACTTACAAATACGCAATAGCTAACATAGATTAGAACAAAAGTATATTAATATATTAATATGCGTTAAAAGTTCTGTTATCTTATCTAAATAATTTTAAAGTTATCTGTGCACAACACAGTCTGTATGACGGACGATAGTAATAGCCGAAAAAAACATATTTATTTTGAACTTGTATGTTCAATAATGGTCATTATATTAATTAAAAATATAAAATACAATTTGACTTTCAAAATATTATTCACATTTGCTCCAGGTTCAATTAATTAAAAGTTTCAGACATTGTATGTATTGATCTCAACCAATGTGATAATAATAATTAGATTTTTTTATTGTGCTAATAATACAATACATAATGTTATGTAGTCATAAACGTAACGGTGAAAATACTATTATTCCTGTAAGTATATAGGGAGGTTATTTCCATGGTTCAAAAGTAAGTACCAATTAAAAAAAAAAAAATAAGAAGAATTAGTGGTCTTTGTAAGATAAAATATAAAGGATGCAACTCTAATTAGTAATTACTTCCTTAAGTATTGCGAATAACAATGAAATATATTATAGGCTTATTAATTAAATAAAACAAAACAATTTTATAAAATATGATCTAGATACTGCAGTAGGTATCTCTAATGATATTTTATTTTTTATCAATATTCATTTATCGTTCTTGAAAAGTTTGTAATTTCCAATTTTCGAGAAAATCTATATTATGCATGTAGAATTTAGTATATAAATTAAATTGAATGATGACGAAACCTCAAAGAGAATTAAATATTTATATATTTTATTAATATGTTTACGTTTTTAAAATCATACTGTCTCTAAAGATGGAAAACAAATGAAACATAACTCATGATCTTTGTAAAACAAATTTGATGAACGTAACACTTTCATGATAAAAATTTGCATGTTAGTTTAGTTTAGTTTTTATGTTTACATAAAATAAAATAATTTAAAACAAATTGAATTGAAAACATTGTAGAAAATAATTTAGTTATAAAACTATTTATTATTTTTTAAAAAAAAAAAACAATATTTTCATTCTAACGATATATTTTATGTTTATTACTTTTTCTATAGAACTAGTATAGAATATATTCGTGTTTAATAAACAATTTATATTAAAACAAAATTAAATGTTTGGATAATGTGCAATTTAAATGTTTAAACTGAAATAGATAGAAGTTGGTTTTTGTAAATGTTTAATTGTATTTTATCGGTATGCATTATATTATTTATATTTATTATAACCATTAATTATGTTAGATTTTGGTTCCAATAAAACAAATTATTATAATATTAGTGTGTAGGTATTCATTGCGAGTGAATAGTAAATAATAATAATAATAGGTACATTGTTGCGTATTATATTGTTGATTAATTGGGCTTTTAATTTTTAATTATGAATATTCATAGCATACACACATTCCCCATATCAAAAGACACCAGGTATAGCTTTGCTCGGTAATTGTAGTGTTTTGTATTTATAATGTATGAGCCGAGTTTTTGTCAAGAACAACACGTGCGCTGAATATAATTCAATATAGAAGCGGTGTGCTGTTTATTCCACGATGATACCTATACGTAGAACAAGTGGTGATATTATTCAATTTATGTTGTTTGGAGTAAAAAATGTAACAAAAACGCATAACACTGTGAAAATATTTACCAAGAATCACATGGTTTCAAAATGATATTGTGAAACGATAACGTTTCGTCACTGCGTAAAACAAAAATACAAAAAATATTACTGCACATGCACGTGAATATATACGAATAAATATTATTATTATTGCATCACCAAGAAATATAATATTGTATTAGATGAAAACCGTAAGCATGATGTATTATAATAAGACCTATATTCGTTCGAATTCCACACGTAAAGTGAAATCGTTGTATCGTGCAAAATCGGCACACATAATATTATAACTTTAATCATATCTATTGTATATTTTTGCATTTGTTAATTTATCTCGTATAAATGTTTAATATTATATATCTAGAGCCTAGTGATGTATCTGGTACCTATATCCTATACTTTTTGTCAAATATCTTTCAAATCCCTAATTATTAATTACAAAAAAAAAAAAAAAAAACACAATATATAAGGTATATAATATAGCTATAGGTACACGCACTGCGCTTGCCCGCGGAGCTAACTAGTGAACTAGACGGTGAAACATAAAAAATAAAAAAAACAATGCAAGCGTTCGATTTCCAGATCCCGTCCGGGACGGAGTTGTGAACACTCATCACGCGAAACATTCATATCGTCGTTTTAGGTATTTCCGTGTGATAGCAGTTGCGGCCGTAATGACGATAGTGACGGCTTTGGGAACCTGTGGTTGTGGGGAGAGGAGTAACACAACGGGTGGTGGTGGCAGCCGCGAGTAAGGTGTAGTGGAGAGGTATCATTTTTTGAAAGAATGAAATATAATAAATAACCGTACACGGTACGCGTATACTGATCGGTGGAAAGCGATAAATTTGCTTGGAAATTTTCCGTCGGTCCAATCCGCGGGTCCCGGAGGGGAAAAAATACTAACCGTTTTTCCGCAATCACAACCACGACGTCGGCGACTACAAGACGGCGATGCGGGTAGGTAGAAATAGCGATGGAAAAGCGGTAGTATACTCAGTGATCTCAAAGTGTCGCTCGGGGAGGGGTCGTCGATAATTATTATGGCTTTTCCTTCTCCACTGTCGTCGTTCGCGGTTCATAGCAGCAGTATAGTCGTCGTCTTATCCATCGTCGCCGCTATATAAGTGGTGTGGGGGAGCCTGTGCAAGAGCTCGCAACGGATTATCCGCGAGCGGCAAAAGCACGGTCATTAGAAGTCAATCAATCAGTCTCACGCCTCCCACACTACATCGGAGCGTCTCGTACACACACGCACACGAGCACCGATCGCGTATACACCCTTTCGTCATGCCGCCGTGCCACCCTCTACCCCACGAGCAGTGTAGCATTACTGCGCGTGACCCATCGCGTCACGTTTGACACCGGACCGGAGGGGTTGGCCGGAGAGGTTCGATAATTGTGTGCCCGGCAAAACCACCCGGCGCAGACGGACGTAATTGAAAACCATCGCGTCTGATGCGTGCGATGATAAAATATCTTTACACGCGCGTTTCACCGGCGACCAAGACAATGACATTATTATTATTATTATTTTTATTATCGTTAGTTATATTATAGTGATCCCGTGTTGCCGAAAATAACAGTGGCGGACCCACGCCACTATACTCTGTTGTAGATATAGATTTACCTTGCTACATCCTGCAATTATTGAGAGTCACCCAGTGAAACTTAAAAGTAAGTAGTTAGACTCATCGCGGAAAAAAGTTCAATTATTATTATTATCGGTTTGCAGTAATAGTTGACGTTATTTTGAAATACATTTCAACATGAGTATAGTAGAATCAGAATAAATATAATATTTTTGATGGTTCATGGGCGTTACAAATATTATGAAATCTACAGCTGTAAGTAATTTAAAAAGTAAAATATAAAAACAAAATTTAATTATTTCTATTTTATTGTTAAAATATATGTTGAAGAGTTCAAAAGTCAAAACTTATTAAAACTACGCATATTTCTTTCATTTTTAGTCTATTTTTAATTTATACTGCCATCTTGCAAAAAATATCGTAACATTTTAATTAAATTATAATGCAATATATATTATTCATAGTGTAAACGGTCTAACGTCATACATGTGCCGAAATATAGTGGCTTACTTATACAATATATACAATTTATATTGTGTTTGTGAGTATTCATATATATTGGACGGCGCATTATGTAGGCAATTTCGGTACTTAGGTGAATAGATTGCATTTTGAACAACATCCCACTCTGTAGTTACGTAATAAATAAGACGGAAGTATTTCGTTTCATCGACCAAAACGTGTCAAATACTCATGTGGACATGCGTGATGACTAGGTAGGTACTGTTTAAAAATGACGATTAAAACGTCAACGATGACGGATTTCAAGAAATGAGTGACTCTTTTAATTAAGTCCCAGTTAAAATTTCACAATGAATTCGTCCTTAATAAAATTTATAGATTTAGAAATATTATTAGAAATGCCATTGTGACGTCAAATATGGTAATAAAAATTTAATTTCAATTTTGTTGGTTTTATTCATTGTCGAAAAACAAAATAAAATAAAGAATTCTTTTCATTAAAATTAATTATTGTTTATTCTTTTATTAGAGTGTTTGGGTTTAAGATATATATATATATATATATTATATAATCTCACAAAAAAAAAAAATACAAACAAAACCTCCACTGATTTAAAAGTATGTTTGGTTATAGTTTTGTATAGTTCTATGGGGTACGAAATATGAATACACCTAAAATATTACAAGTGTATTATAGCTTATATATATATATATATATAATCATATACATTCACATAATTTAATAGCAGGGAAACACAACATAGAGTGCAGACATTTATGCTAAAAGGTGTATTTACATACGCGTCTTATTATTCGTATTATTTTCCACTGACTATAATAAAATATTGTTTTTTATCAAACTAGATATTATAAAATATTTGAGGGAGAAAATATTAGAGAAGTCTCACGGTTGATCGCCGACAAATAGAAGAAAAAATTTTCATTTTCAAATGTGTTGTATTTAAGATTGATACATTCCTCAGTCCCGCAGCGTTCGCCATGTGAACAATTTAATACAATAGTCATAATATGCTATTCTTACATACTAACCTAGTACTAGTGCTTACTGAAATCAGGAAAATACCATCCATTTCCCAAGTTACCTACAATCGATTATTTATATAATTAATTTACAAAGCTTGAGGTTATTTACTACCACTTTCATTTCGGTACATTAAAATTATTAATTATTTTGAATTATGTTCAACGGTTAGTTTATAGTGTTTTCGTGTCATACCAGGGTTTTTCTAATCTCGATTTACATTAAGTAGACAGGTCCGTTTTTTTTATAATATATTCACGAATTGGCCATACGTTATTTCTTAAGCACACAATTTATTTATTCCTCGTATCGTTCTAATTATTTATGATTATACATTATAGAATAACACTACATTTCGTTTCTACCCACTGTGCAAATAATTGTAATATTTATATTTTATTGATGTTTCATGTTTACTTAAAACATAAAAGATTATTGTTAAATTTATATAAAATAAACATAAGATAAACCATAAATGTCCGGCAAAATTAATGTGATAGTAACATAATCTTAATATTCTGATGACATAATTTTTTACATCAATACAATGTTTAAATTATGTTGTTGCAAAACATAAGAATAACATTAAAATTGAACAAAACAAAAACATCAATGATACATTATAATTATGTTATAGTGAAACATAAATATAATGTTTAATCTTAACTTACATGAAACATCAATACAATTTCCAAGTTCCAAAAATGTTTTTTTTTTATATATAATATTTTTTTGTTATAATATAATATAGGTGTAGGTCAGATATACTACATACATAATAAATACTACTACCTAATTTATTATCTATATATCTGTGAATACCGATGACATTCTTTAGTGTGATACCATTCATAAGAATAGGTATAGTAGGTACCTTTGATGTGCTTTAAATACTTACCTACAAATGTTCCATTAAATAAAATAGAGACTTATCATAGAGGTTAACAAAAATGAGGAAACAAATTACACTTTTTTCAGTACTAAGCATTTATTATTTTATTAAATCAATACATAGGTATACAGTAAAATTATGGAATATGGTTGATAAAAATTGAACAAGGATATAATATTATATATTAGGTACCTAGTCATAGTTCCTCAGTGGTTATAATATTTCATGACACAATGATAATACAATGGCCCTACTATTTGATAATTTAATTAAAAAACATTTAAACTTTAAATCATTTTCATTAATAGAATACAAATTACACAACTCTTCAGTATTAACTACAAACATTCCAACTATAAATGATGAAATTGGTTTGTTACAAAATTCTATAACATTCAGAAATTTTTTTACCATAAATTTAATAGGTTTGTCCTTAGGTTTTATAATATATTGTATTGTAATTAATGAATTATCTTTACACAAAAAATAATTATTTTTTTCTTTACTGGCATCAATGGTGGTCTTAGTACATTCAAAAATACATTTCTGATAAAGTTTATCTGAGATGGTTAAAAATGGGAGGCTTTGATGATCAATTTCGTTGCATAAAATGGGAGAGAGTGAAATTAAATTCAAATTATTATTGATTAACTGTTGTTTTTCTTTTATTCGATTATAAATTTCTTGCAGGGGGTATTTTATGCATTTAATAGATTTTTTTATGTATTGTAAATAGTTTTCATATCTGAAAGAACTGAAATTATCAAGTGGCCCGTGCAATAATGTAAAGAATGGCAAATGAATTAAGCTATGAACATTATAACTTATATACTCATGGCCATATAATAAGCCATAGCTATTCACAAACTGTAGTAATAATTCAGATGCTTTAGAATTGTATTTATAGCATGTGTCTGGGGAAACTAAAATTCTAGTGGCAAAAACTAATAACAAAAAATGTTTATAAAGTTCAGACTTTAATTTTCCTTTTAAAACAATTGCTCCTGTATATAATACAAAACTACGCAATTCTGTAGCCTTCCAGTACTCTATATCATCAATTGGTCGAGGTAATCGACAAAACTCTGATGGCACATATTGCCTTAACATTTTTAAATTATTATTTATTTCTCCCATGTTTTCATCTGTCAATCTAATATTTTTTTTCCCTCTAACCCAGAATTCAATTAAGCGTTTAGTGACACCAAGACACACACAATGCATATAATCTAAGCAAACGACATTTATTATATTTATAGGCAACTTGAGAATGGGAGAATCACCTTTATGATATTCTTCATTTGATTGATTTCTGAAAGTTTCATTTGTTCTTAATGGAGCATCTGTCCCAATTAAAGCTACCCGACGTTCTATATAATCCCCTTCTTCAATGCATGAAGTACACCCAAAATAAGCGTTAAAATATTTAACGTTTAGTAAAAAGCTCTTTGCAGGCGCATCGCAAACAATATTAGAAATGTTAACACTAATTAAAGTTCCATTTACATTCAACCCATTTCTTAGTACTTCTAAAGTATCGACAATAAACGGATCTAAGAATTCTTCTATCGAATGTGGTTTTTTAAATCCATGAAATATACCAATAGGAAGTACATTATTGGGTAATTCCTTAAAATTTAAAATAGAAATCAATATAGGCCATAGTTGACTTTTGCTACTCTTAGCTATTGGTAGACCGTCAATGTTAATTCCTATTCTTAGTATATTATCACTTGTATGTTTATTAAAATCATTTATTTCTAAAAGTGGTAATAACATATTTCTTAGTCCTAAATGTATATAAGAGCCATTTGATATATTGACCATTTCTTTGGTTTTAGGAGTATGCATTAAAGTCCTGACATCTTTAGGAACTTTCATTCCTTCGCTTTGCAAGATGGTTAAAAGAGAATTAGCAGCATTATGCGAAATTTTAAAATGAATTATCCAAACCCGTAGCTTGTCACTAATACCATTTTTATTATCAGTTAAATTTGGTGTCTCAGAAAAATCAAGACTTGGATTCTCAAGATGATTCACAGAATTTAACACATTACTATCGTGACAATTAAAAACTTCAGTATTAATAGATGGTGTTAGTGTTTCAGTTGAAACAATGGCATTTATATTTACTACAGGTGGTATCAAACAGGGCCGCAGTGGTAATGATGTTGTAGACATCACACATTTTTCCTTTGCTGCATTTACAATTCTTCTAAAATGTCTAGAAGATATTGATCCTAATTTCTGACATTTGGTCTGAAAACCCCACATAAACATTTAAACATTTTTTAAGAAAATTTAAATATATAATACTATACACATTTCAAGGTTTATTGCATTAAATAGACAATGAATATATATATATATATTTTATATGACATAACATGTGGTGTTATCAATATAAAATAAGATTTAACAAACTGTTTAACACATTAAATTAAATTTAAATTTAAAAAATAAAAAACAATCAAAATATTATACTATATTTAAAATGTTAAGTACCTACACATATGATTATTTTATTAGTTAACTTTGGTTACCTATCCAAAAAAATAATAATTATGGTTAAACTGAAATTAATTGAAAAAATTTAGTCAATCCCAAATAAAATTTAAAGAAAATTACTGATCAATTAATAAAAATAATTTATTTAAGATTGGTAATTCTAGTTTGATAACTTTTAAATCTGGTATTTGCAGTTCTTAGTCTTTCGGTAATTTCTTTTTCGAACTGTGAGTCATTAAACGGTGTTGAAGAACATTGTTGGATAACCTCTAAAAATTATGGAAAAAATATAGGTATTTATCATAAATAAATTAATCCCAAATACACAATAGCAATGTTTGGCAATTAATATACCTTTCTATAAATATTACATTTTCTGTATAAATTCAAGTGGTTACATAATTAAATTAATATTCTTAATAAAAAGAAAAGAATAAAAATATGACACATATACTTGTGTACATTATTGATTACTTAATACTTTTAAATATGGGTATATTTTGAGCTTAGAAAGGTATATTGCTAGCATACATCATTAAACATTATTATTGTACATTTTTAATTTATTATTACTTTTCACTATTTTGATAAGTTCTGTTTCTTTTAACTTAGTCATGTCTTTAGCCCATCCACGGCCAGTCCATGATATACGTATACAATATTCATCAGTGAATAATTTGCCCATCACTCTTTTCACATGATTTGCAGCACAATTACCGCCTATACTTTTTATAAATGATTCCTATTCACAATAAATTTAAGAGATATAATATTTAATTTATTTAGTTTTAAAAGATTATATATTACCAGTTTTAGAACAAATTCAGTTTCATTGTTTATGCGATTTTCTAATGAGGATAATTCGTCTGCATTGTTTAGAGGAAAGTAACTCAAAAAAAGTTGATCAATGTATACAGTTGGATCAATAGTTTTTGATGTATTTTTTAAATAATTAGCCTCTATTACTTCTATCTTTGCTAGTATACGATTTAACATCAAATGTGTAGTAGTTTGTCCTTGTAAGATAGTATTGTACAATTTATCTTCATATAACCCTAGACCAATAATAATAGGTACATACAGAACTATTTAAATGATTGTTTATAACATCATATTTAAATTAAAGTTTATGTAAAGTTACCATAAGTATTGGTATCTGGAGTGTTACATAATTGCTGAAGTGTATTCTGTGCACTTGTATACTGTATACATTTAAATATAATATAATATTAATGATTGCTTTATAGTTTATATTATAGCCACATGTTTTAATTGGTTAATGTAAATTTGTATGAAATGTGTAAAATAAATTATTAATATTATTAAATTAAGAGTGTACATTTATATTAGAAAAATTCAAAAATTACTTGTATATCTTGAGACGGTGGTTGGTAAGCTGACGTTGATTGACTATATTGTGGTTGATACTCTGATGATAATTGGTTACTCATATTTTGTTCTGATAATAACGATTGTAATGTTTCAGTTGGTTGTGATTGTTTCTGTGAAGTTGAATTATTAACTGATATTAGTTCTTGATATTGTACAGCCTCTTCATTACTGGATGACTTAAATGTATTGGTAGATGCAGGTATTATAGAGTATGATTCAGAATCTAAAGACAGTTATTTCAAACATGTTAGTGTTACCTATAAGTTTTAATAAAGTGTCACGTGGTCATCAGTTTATATTTAATATAATAATATGTTATATTTTAACTCGACATTATAATACAATTAATAAATTATAAATATAGCTAGAACTATCCAAGCATTTACCTAATACTAACAATTAAGGTTAGATTTAGGTTATTAATTACCATCATCACTGCTACTGGCTGAAACATCTAATATTGTACGCTTACGTTTAGACAACAATTGGACCTCTTCACTTTCTGATTCTTTTTCTACTCTTATATGCCAAGCTTTTTTAAAATTACCTAAATGGTTAGTAAACTTTGAATTAGCAAAAAAGACAACAAAACAAAATAAAAATTAAGTAAATTATAATTTAATTTTTAAAATATAACAAATTAATATACCTATACCTACTGTTTATTTATTAAACCTAGGTAGGGTCAACTGGGGTAAATGTAAATTGGGGTAAACGTAAACATGTTAGGTACAATCTTAAGTTCTTCAGAAAAACACATTCTGATTGTTATTATCATTTTATGAAGAGGCATCCATCTATTTCATTCAAAAAGCCAAAAGTTGTAGAAACTTAGGAAAGGTTAAGTTAATGACAAGGGTGTGTTTATTTTCAATACTGATCCATTTAGACTGAGAGCTAATATAGGGGAAAAGGAAAAGGCCCTTAGTAGAATATCTGAAGGATTTGGACAAGAATCAATTTCGGTTCTAGTTTGTGCAGCAGGCAGCAGCAGATAGCGCATTTTTATCCCCATTAATTTGGGACACAAAAAACTGAAGTACCTACATTTATTTGTTTTGTATTTTTCCTTAACTATTTTATTATTATAGGTAGATACCTAAAAAAGTGTAAAGTTTATTTTATATTTATTATTAATACCTAATGGAACTAAAAAGACTTGTTATATTAAAATGTATGTAGGTAAAATATAATATGGGACACACAATGCCGATGTACCTTCCTACATGATACCTATATATTATAATTTAAAAAAAATTGTTTTAATATGAAGAATAATTAAGAATACATTTTACCTTAATGAATTGTTATTATGCTTTATTTTCATTTGCCCCATCAATTTAATGTGAAATAGATTGTGTTACTGTTGTGATTTTCCCCAATTCTCCTATATACTTTGGGGCAAATGTAAAAACACACATAATAACCATTTGAAGAAATAATTAATATGTACCGATGGGCGATGATTCATTTACTTTTCCCCAGACTTTTTTCTATTCTAATGAATTATACCAGCGACATTAATTTCCATTTGCCTCAAATTTTTAATTTTTTAAATTGTAATGGGGCAAATTGTGGACTAGATAATGTTTTAATATAAAATATGACCCCAAAATATTGTTCCTTGGGCATATTTACATATAATTACATAGCAAAATATGTGTAGGATACATTATATAAGATTGAGTGTTTATATTAGGGTAAACCTTGTCAAAACCGTTTACATTTACCACAGTTGACCCTACTTAAGATAACAATAAAATATAAAATTTGTAATTATTTATTTTACATACCATATGTCTTATTGCCACCAACTATTTTTATACCATACTGAATCCAATTCGCTTCTGGATCCAAAGCATCATGGATATCTGTACTGGATACTCGACCAAGTGGCCAAAAACAAAACCGTACTGTACTATTTGTTAGATTATTAAAATCATTTTGAACCAGCCACTTTGTTGGTACTACACTGTAATCTTTGGAGTCCAAAAATATTACAATAACCCAAGATACTTTATTCTAAAACGGAAAAACATACTAGTTGAGTATCAGCTACCTAGGTACTATAAAATATATAAGTAGTAGTAATTATGACTAAACTCAATATAAAATTTTAAAATTACAAGCATGCCTATTAAATAAAAGCTAAATCTATAACATATATCTAAATTACAATGTGCATGTTTATTATTTATAGAAACTTAATTTGTAAATAATACAACTGATTGATTAGAAACTAATTTTTTTTTTAAGAATTAGGTACGACCCACAACCTACCTTCCTAAATATCATATTTACATATTTTTGCACCAGAAGTAACTAGGTATCAAAGATCATAAATAAGCGCAGTTTCTTACATATTTTTTAAGAAATAGGTACTATGTTGTTACAATATTCTTATAATACTTATTGAGTTTAGGAGATTAAATTACTAGCTACTCTAGTTTTTCTGATTTTCCCATCATATAGGTATAAATTATGGTATTTAAATCAGATGAGAACAATTACATATTATATTTCTGGTCAATTAATTATTTTATTTAGAATTTAAATCCCTAAAATATAAAATTAATGTGAAATTTAAATTTAAAAAAAGGATAAATTAATTAAGTGACTTAGACCTTTTATATATACTTATAATATTTAAAAAAAGTGAAATATTATAAAAATAAAATTGACTTAGGTACCTACAAATTATAATATTAGGTACCTACCTAGTAAAAGAGAATTAATTTTTAAAAATGAATGTGTTTAGATTGTTTAGAAGAAAATTTGAATAGGTATAGGTATCGTTAGGAAAAATTATAACAAAATAGCCATAATCATTGTTGCTGTTCATGAAATCATATAAACATAATTGTTGATTGTTTTAAATAAAAATTGAAAGCATAATCAATGGTTAATGCACATTTATTTTGTCACCTGACGAGCGTCGATTTGTACACATGGAGGTAGGAATGTCAGATGCCAGTGCCGGGCAGTTCTAGGTATAAGAGCACGACCGAAAGCTAATATTTTAACCGTAATAACTAATAACTAATAACTAATAACGCTTATACAATAACAATAATGAATCTTACCTTTCTAGTCGCCATGATAAACTTATTTACTCGTAGACACGATGGAACGAATTCAAATGTCAAATAAGCACGATAGCACCAGCACAATGCTAACCAATTAACAAGTAAACGAGATACTGACTGCTGAAGACTTGTCGTACTATTGTCACTTGCAAGCAGTGGATAGGAAAAACGAAAAACACGCGAACATTTGGGCACAAGATTGAAGGTTACAAGCACAAGACACTATATTATAATATTGTTATATCTGCAGTAGCGCAGACAGTGCCAGACACGCAGTTAAATAATATAGTGACGAATGACGATTATCCGGTATTCCAGTATCTAAAACTGTGATTCTGGTCATCACTCGTCTGGGTATTGATGATAATAATAAAATAATAAAACAATTTTCGGGCAGTTTATATTTAAAAATTAAAAATAAAACCAATTAATACCGCGGCGTAAATATAATAATATATAATTATAGATTGCTGTATAGTGTATACATAAAAAGAACATAATATTAATATAATATAAACAATAATTTGACAATGCGGGCTTGCAACGGTTTTATACTATTATCAAATATTCTTACAACGTTCTATTACTATGTTTATTAGATGTATTTATATTTGGAAATACATACATTTGTTGAATGTTTATTTCGTGTAATAAATATTGACGTTTTTTTTTAACAAATATATCATGTAAAGTAAACGTTATACAATTATGTTATTATTGTGACTTAAAATTAACATTTTAAGGATGTTTAAAAACTTCAATTGCACAGTGGGTAATTAATATTTCAATTGTCTAGAACATTACTTACTCAATTGTCTCTACAATCGTTTTATATTTATTAATATGACATTAATTGTCTTCGTGACAATATTATGTTTGTTAGCTTTATTTTATATTTTTAAACACGAATAATTTTTTATTCGTTTATGTATAATCACTGTAAATTATTTTAACGCATTAGTTTTTAATGAGATTTTTGATTCATTGGATATTTGCAGGCCTTAGTTATTTTTCACCAAAAATTAAACACTTTATATTTCTCCACTGTTGATTTAATCCCCCCTCCCTCCAAAAAACAAAAAACTAAAATATATTTAGACCATTTTAAATTGTTATAATAACTTTATATACTTAACTTTAATACATTTTAATTTAAATATACATATATTAAACAAATTATTATAAATTTTTAATATTTAATTTCCTATTTATTAGTTATATTATATAAGTACCTATATACTATTTACTTATTGCTTGTAGATCTTAATAAAAATAAAATAAATATTTTTAATATTTAAATAACTAATTTATTATTTTAATATTTAGAGGACAATATAGACGTCATGATTCTAGTCCAAAAAATGTGTGGAGAAAAATGGAAAGTTCATATCTTTTTTCCAGAGGGAAATGGTCCCACAGATATCTTTGGTGTCCGATTATATTTTAAATGTACCTATGCTATATTTTGTTTAGTATTTGATTTTTATTAATAAATTAATAAACACTGTAGGTATATAATAATTATTATCTATGATTACGTTATTGTAATAGTTTATATTTAAACTTCGTTCAGTTTTTGTTCAATGTTTCTTTATTATATTTAAATATTTGTTTAGGTAGATTAATGTTGATGCCTATAACGGATATACCTACACAATTATAAACTGTATATATCAATATAATTATATCATAACGCGTTATGATTTCAATTAATTTCCATAGTGTTCACCCAAGCATGTTTTGTAATTCATTATATACTGTCATTTGTAATAAGTCTATATTAATCATCTTGTCAACTTTACATCTATTGTTCATATGGTTTACTGAATTGTTCTGGCTTTTTATATATTATGTATACATGATTGATATTTTTGCATTTTCCCATAACGGCAAAGTTCACTTACAAATTGAAGCCATAGTATTTATCATATTATACATAAAATTATGATTCCTATCGCAGTTTGGATCAAAGTGTTATGTATCTCATGGTTCATAAGTTATGAATCATAACTCATGTTATTTGATATTATTGATCTATTATTATGAGCTGTATAGCTGTAGCCATCAGTAGTAACAAACTACTTTATTCATTCCATAGTAATTGAGTTTAGATTGAATAAACGGTTTAAGGTAGTAATTAAGTTTGTTTTTTCGTAGTCATTCATATTTATATTCTTGCTATTACTACCAGTATTTTGTAACATTATGTATACACAATGTATCTACCACTAACAAAATTAAAATTAAATATAATTCATTTAATGCTAAAAAAACGAAGTTATGATAGGTACCTATGTCAATTACATTCATAAGCTATTTAAAGATATGCAGTTAATATATAATATGAAGTATAATCTACTTTACAATACATATACAAACATTTTAGATACATAAATTAATGTTTATGTAACACTGTAGTTTAGATTAAAATTCCTATATTGCGAGTTGTAAAAATGTACATTTTTTTTGTAAATTATCCCAGAAAATGTATTATACCCACAGGCCAAAATAAAATATTAGTTTACAAAATGTAATGTTCTGTGAATAATGAGATATATAATTGAGACATTGCATGTAGATATAATTGAAGTATCAATGTTCATTATTAAAAAAAAACAGTTTTAGTTAAACAATAATTGTTACACAAAACACGAACTGCAGTATTTATAAATAATTCCTAAAAGTTAATTAATACAATTATATAGTTAATGTATTATTTATTTAATTATCTGTAGGTAATCATAATAAAATGTATAGTATAATTATTTTAAAAATATGAATATCCCCTCCCTCTCTTTTTAACCCTACAAATGTTGTAATAACAATATTATAGTTTCATGTAAATTACACCGGAACATTTAGTTAACGTTATCAACATAATCGAACAGTTTTGGTTTTCTTCCGTAATGTAATTTGAACAATTAATACCGTTTATGTTGTAGCTTGAAATACTAATTGATAATCAATGCTAATGTGACCCCAAATATACAATTATGTGTAAGCAATTGAGCATTGGAGAGTCTCTATCTATGGGGTGGTCGTAACTGGCCAAAACCTCTCAATATGAACATATTTTTTAATATTTGATATTGGGTTGTAATTATAAAAGTATTATTATACTGTAGTATCTTTAACGGACTCTATACTCTAAAACAGAAAAAAAAATACTGAACATTTTACTATTAGTTTATCAAACAATTTTGTTTTATATAAACTTGTACTTTAAGTCATGACACAACTATATATGATGCAACTAATTATTAATTTGTAGAAATAACTAGTAAATACAGTCTATTACTAGTAAGTATGGTTATAAACATTAAATTCTATATACCGTTATAATGCATATTGGGTTAGTGATACTGTCTCTTAATATTTAATAATGTTTAAATCATAGATATTTTATGTTATTACAAAATGAACAAAATCCCTATACAATACGTGACTACACTGTTAAATATTAACAATAGGTTACTAAATTTGTTTTAATTTAAAAAAAAAAATACCTACTTTATATTTTATGGTTCCTATTCAAAATACTTTTACAGTGAAAAAATTATTTCTTTCGGTACTTTTAAAAGCTTATGAGAAATTGGAATAATCGTGTAGGTTATAACGTCCAAATTGTTTTATTAAATTTATTTTTAATAATATTAGTAATTCTTAATTTTTAACCATCAGTGTCTTTTTTCTCGATTATGTTCATTGTGAACAATATACATATGATTATCAATTAAAAATTAAAAAGTGATAAAAAAAACAACTTTGAATTAATACATACTATATAATTACAACTGTGTATTGTGTTCTTTATGGTTGGTGAAAATGTTAGTGAAACAGCAACCGAGCAAAGAGAAGAGCATTTAATCAAAATAAGTTATGAGAAATCTAGACAGTGTGTGTTATCTGAAATTGAAGTAGACAGTTACGGGGAACGTCATGTGGTTAATAATTCATAAGCACCAACAAGACGTTTGCCTGTCAAAAGCCACCGCAATTTTATTACAAACTAAGAAAAAAACTTGTATTTTCCATTCGCATTATTTACAGAAAAAAAACCAATTAAATTTGTAAAGTAAATAATTATAATATTCATTAATTATAAGGCAGCTGAAATTAAATTAAATAATTATACAAATCATATTAAATTAATTATAATTTTAATTGTAAACTCCTGTTAGTTAGATTAGCTAAGGTTATATGTATAATATTATTTAAAGGCAAATGCATTGCAGCAAATTAGCTAAACAATAAAATATTATACAAAGTATGAAAAATAGAAATCAATGACTACCTACCTACATACATTCAGCGTTCAATGTATTCACCATTGCACATACTGTAAGGGTGAAGATTACAGATATGATAAAAAATTTAATTTAGCTAGTGGAGTGGAGTTAATTCCGAGTGAAAATATCCAGCCTACCTATTATGGTTCCTCCCCGCCATATCATAACTAATATCCATCGTTCAAAGTTCAAAATGGTAGGACATATCTCAAAATAATGACAACTGTTACGATAACCCGTCTCGTCTCACATATTTGGACAAAGGGTTCTCTGGGCAAAGTTTATACCACCTACATATCTGCACGTATATTCGAAACACAAACATACATATTATACGCGTATATATATAATACACACGTATTCACATCTACACCCGTAAAATGGTGCCACGGTAGTCATGAAATATCGCAGGCTATGTACGTTAACAACCCAATATCTATTTGAAGGAGCCACTGGGTATCATTTCAATACAACTACACGAGCCATTCGGGTCTCATTTATTTTTGAAAATCAGTACTTCAAAATAAAATATTTGTCAAATGCGCCGTAGGTACACGCGGATGCTTTTTTTAAAACGTAATTATTAACTATTCACGTTTTTTAATTGAAAAAAGTAATCATTCACATCTACCTTTTTACTTAAAGCCAACTTTCGGTAGTTAATTCATTACAAGAAATCATTACTAAGAAAATACTTTGTACTGAAATATTATTTTTTACACCATGATTCAGATAATTAGTAAATTCTGAGGGATGCGTGGGCCAAAAATTCTCAGGGTAGGATATTAACTAAAATACACACTTAAACGATTGACGGGATAAAAAAATATAGGTATACAATAAATCATAATTATTATTCGGTATGATTAAACGAATTATTTCAATAGTATTACATACATACGTATCAGTTGTACTAGAAAATATTTACACAATTAGATATACAAGTTAAGTAACTTAATATGAAAAGTCAAGAGGTGAATGAAATACCTTGAACAATGTACTAATGTGTATTTTAAAACCTATTTTTTTGTGGAAAATATATTTACATAAATTATTGGGTTCCAAAATAGAATATCAATTCCAATTACCCGAGACATAATTTCTTGAATATACAATTTTATATGGTTTTACAATAATTATAGTTCATTTATTCATCTTATCAAACTATAATATGACTACATTTTAGCTAAATGTCAAATCATTAATTGACAGTTCGTTAAGTATTCCTCGGTATCTTAATGTAATATGTCATACATCCGAATAAATGTTTGATTAAAAGTGTGAGACAAACGCTCTAACTTTTGTGCCTACACTAAATGATAGCCATTATAACATGTACCATACTACCACAATACCACGTACCGGTGCTAAAACGCTACGATTGGCTAAAAATAAATACAAAATGTTTTACTCGCACTATACTTGGTAATAAAAAGCAGGAAAATGTTTTAAAATATAATGTTTAATGTGGATGAACGTGAATATATATAGCTTGATATAACTAGCACACAAAGTTTGAAATGATTCGTTTGAACATCATAAGAAATAAATAAAAATGGAAATTTAAGAATTTACAAAACATTGGCGTAATTCAAAGACGCGAGACAAATCACTAGACATTTACTGTACAAAAAGAGATTTCTCCGAATGTGGTTAATTTTAAGTTATTAATTTAATTATTTTTATTTTACAATAATTTGTATGGTTTTTATTGTAAGTTTTTATTTGCTTCATGAACTCTGTTGTATAACTTAAGGCTAGGAAATTTAATGTCGGGTCGTACATTGAGAAGATATTTTATGAATTTCTCAGTATCCTTAGAAAATATATTTTATTTGTATTTTTTTATAGGACCAGTACAATTTTAAAACGTTACTATTTTTCTTATTTTAATTAGCTCTATTTATAAAAGAAATACTATCAATACAATAAATAAGTTTATCTTTACAAATGTATAGAAGAGTCTGACTTAGACATTTTATATATTTGTTGGAATAAAACTTTGACGGGTGACATTGGAAACAGAGACAAACTTGTCGGAACGTATAAACGACAGTCAATTCCGATTCCGTAAACACTAACCTATAATCTAGTTATCATAAATATTTATTTAGTATTAATTTTTAATATTTATAAATCAAACAAATGATCGATTCTAAATAATTAAAAAGAATAGTGACAAGTTAACTGAAACTCTATGTCACCATGTGGAATTATTCGACTAGTCATACTTTAAGTATTATAGTTAACTATACTAAATAAAATCTATATGATATATCGTCTTATAATTTATACAGATAGATAGAATATTTACAGATAAAAATAAATGGAAACCAATTGGTTGCATACAACAAGATATATATTTAAAAAAATTTATTGGTACAAATAATAACAGAATATAATTGACAATGGTTGACCTAATGACCTCATCCATCCTATAATATATTATTTATATAGCTAGTAGTAGTTTAGGTACCTACTCATTGTACCTACATTTGTGTACCTACATTATAATGTATATATTATATAGGATATGGAAGGTGGTTAAAGTTGGGGGGGGAGTGTAGTGATGGGCGGAGTCCCCCTTCTTATTTAAGGCAAAATTATGCGTCCTTTTTAATTTAAGTCTCCAAAGTCGGGGGGGGGGGATTTCACAAGACATTTATTAACTTGATATTCAATATAAATTAGTATTTGTTTGTCTTTTAAATTAAATACTATATAAAAGTAAAACAACTTTAAAATTTAAATACATTTTTTTTTTAACATTTTATGCTAAGAATTTCAATTTAGTTTTACTGAGCAGGTATAATATGTGTAGGTAGGATAATTTTTCTTAGGAGGAATTTGTTTTTACATCCTATTAGTATAAACTTTTTATGAACAGATAGGTGTGTGAAAGAAAAGAATAATTGAGGTTTAGACATTAGACCTTGTGGGCTTCTTACAACAGTTTTTTTAGATGTAGACTTTGATAAGAACTCGGGAACGCTCCTAAATTTTTAGTGACTAGAGTCCACCTTCAACATTTCCCCTACTTTAACCACTGGATATGGAAAGTAATTGCAATTATATGTATTAAAAAGAAAAGTAATGATCAATGTATTATACGATACATTTAATTTAAAATTAAGGTTTTTATAATAATTTTATTAGATTATAACTGTTTAAATTTTTCTTATTTACCTATTTTCATCAACAAATCCTGCATGTAAATTAAAAATACATTTTAAAGAGTTATCTGTGGAAAATGTGACTTGGTGAGTTTAACCCCCTTTATTTAACATAAATTGCAATCGTCTGCTCAGTGTTGGAAAAACAATACTTTTTAGAAAACAGGTAGCAATATATTATAATGGCATCAGAATTTTACGTTTCGACTGAATATTTCGGCTTTAAATACAAATTCTGGGTGATATATATGTATAACATATATATATACATTTATTTACCTATTTATTAAATACTGAACGGCCCGGTAATAGGAATATCTGGTTACTCTTTCCCAGAAGGGTTTGATTTATTTCCCCTGTAAAGGGTGAATATCTGGATAGGACGATGGTAAAGTGTTACCGATAGCAAAAGTTGTCGTCAATGATAAATACACCAGGCAGTTATTTGCAGGCAACACAATCAACAAGGCCAAACGATCGTTCTCTGTCAGCTACACGTGATTTCCGATACCACCGCAGATGTAAATAATTAATTCGTGGACATTCCCTCTAGAATTATTGTCATCCAACACGCACCTATATGAGATAGGTATGCAGATATGTTATTCGAAACACGAAGCTCTGATTGCGTATAGTGATCAATATAGGTACTCACGTTTTAGAAAGAGCATTTAAAGATTCGCTAGGTGCACTGAAATATTACGGTGATGATATTCGTTATGAGAAATTCGACAACCTGTGTTAAAATTCCTATTTTAAATATTTTGACGAATGAGTCACAGAAATCATAATATATGGAACGTGGTACCTATGTACGTAGTCTGAGAATTTATTTGAAATACTAATGTTTTTCTATTATTTTAAATAGGTAATACAAAATATTTTTTCAATATTTATACATTTTAACTAAATAAATAATATGAAATAAGTATAATATACTATTGTTATTTTAAGTTTTAACAAGCACTCGTACCTATTGTATTATTATATTTGTATTTTGTACACATAATTAAAATATAATTGTCAAGGTTTGTCTAAGAACTACATTTTAAAACTTTCATTCTAATGTTTGATAATGTAGTCAAAAGTTAGATAATTGAATAAAAAAGTAATACAAATTTTGTTGGATATTTTTAATTTAAATATTAATTAATTTTCAGTTTACTTATTAACTTAAAGGATTGTGGTGTTAATTTAATTTGATGAGTAATTAAATATTAACTGCTTAATTATTTTTGGAATAATATTGTTAAACAGAATGTTGTTTTCTTAAAACTAAATTAATGTTTTATATTTTAGAAAATTGATACAAAACACATTATTTTACATTCATGAATTTTGCTTAGGCCATAAAATATGTACTATTACAATTTGACATTATTAAGTATTAATTTAAAATAATAATAAATGAGAGCATATTTTCGTTCCAAAATTATACAGTCAACTAAACAAAATGCTGGCTTACCGTAATTTATTCATAATATTTGTATATTATTAGTACAAGAAAATTGGAAAATACTGAAAATACTATAGGTACCATCGTATTATGGTTTTTGTTTTAGTTTCTGAACAGTAAGCGAATGCTATTCATACAGATTTTTAATTTTTAATTTTATTGAAAATCAAATAGCATTAACTTTGAAAGGTCACATTTTTAATTTTTCTACAATAGTAAAAAATAAAAATATAAAATAATCCAATCAAAAAAATACAAAAAAAAATTAAGGTACTATTTTTTAACAAAAACAAAACAAAATTATAATCACTTTTGAATTCAATTATTTTTGCTTACAAAGAAGTAATCAAAGCATATAGATCCAGTAAAAGAAACTCTAACTAGATAACTATTACCTACCCTTAAGTTTTCATAACGTGTCATTAAACCAGTGCAATATTATATAGTTACAAATGATATCCACTTAGGCTCAGAATATAATCTGTAGGCTAGGTATATTATACAATTGTTGAAAGATTGAAATTTTTGAAATTTAAATATTTAAGTTGCCAATAGTTACTTTTGTTTTACATAAATAAAATTGTATACACATTGATGTATGATTCTGACATTATTTCGAGAAAGCTTTGATGCGTTGGCTTATAGTTTATTATTGGTAAACATGTGTACGTAATCCATTTAGTTGAAACTTCGGGCAACTTTTTTTCAAAACTCTCCCATTACCTTTAACTAAGTTTGAAACTCAGAAATGTGATAAAAACTCGAACATTATATATTTGGTTACTTGATTATAACTAATCGCGTGTGGCGAAAGATAATAGGTATATTTAATAACAAACCAACCAACGAAAGTGATTTATTTATCTTAAATGTTTCAAAAGGTGTTATTCGTCATAATAATAAAAAAAAAAAATGATTAAAACTGTGATAGGTAAAAAACATCATTAAATAAACTTTAATATTAGCTTAAATTGCATGTCGCAAGTTAAAAATCTCAATATTTTATTTTTGAACACTTGTTCAATAATTGACAAGCTTTAATATAATATAAGTTATTACACGGACAATGTAACGAAATTATTAAAAATGAATAAGATTTAATTCAAAATAACTCGCAGTTAATGGAAACATTGAACATAATTTATAAACTATTTATATTTTAACGCATGACATAAAATAGATTCAGGAATATTTTTTAAAAATACAATTGAGATATTTACGATTATAAAATATTAAAATAAGGAAACTTAAGTGTACAACAAAACTGTGTATAGTCTACTAGTCTAGATCCAAAATTATAATTTACAATTGGCAAAACCCTAAAATGATTTTAAGTATCTATCCATAAAATATTATAATATGTTTGAATAATGTCAGACATGTTAGTATATATTTATATTATTGAACTTTCGGAAATTCGGAAATACTTTTCTTTTTAATTTGGTCTATGTTGATCACATAATAATATTTAGTATATTTAGTTAATTTACCTGAGTAAATTCCAAACTGAAAATCATTGCAATATGTAATATTAACCCATACAGTAAATTAAGATAAATCAATAAAGTCACTCAGACTCACTCTGCTGTGTAGTATATTTTGAGTGTAACTCGTCATTGATTAGGCCCCTCTACAGACTACAACTGCCCAAACTAGTAGAAGCATCGACTAGGACGAAAAGTACATTGATCCAGATGGTAGAATACAATATCCAAGGCCAAAAAGACGAGGATGAACGATATCATAAATATCCTGTATAATAAATACTCAGCCAAGTGGATGCGAAGACCTAATCAGGCCTTAGGCCGTATGTACAAATTTGATGGTAGTGCCGGCTCGGCTCTCGCAGGAAAGTCATTTTCTTGTTATAAATCATTACAGAGTGGCCAACTCTGAGAGAGACCAATGTGGTTTACATTTTAGTATTATAAAATAAACTTTTTGGGGCAGGGTGGAGGCAAGGTGGTGGAAGCAATCTTCTCTTGGTTTCAGAATTGAACAGAAAAACAAATTCACTGGTATGGATATACGTTAAATAGTAATTCAATGATAAATCATTAAACGTTTCTAAGAGTAGAGTGGTGTGTGGACATAATTTCTAAGGATATTAATTAATAATTAATTTATATTACTACAGTCGATAATTTTAGATTCTGAATGGAACGATGAATGTATTGATTTTACAATGATGTGTGGTTTCTTTTATATTAATTTTTAATTTTTGTATCTGTCATCACCTTTTAGGACAGTAAAAATGCTTAGATTTTCTTCAACAGTATCTTTTCCAATAGGAAGGTGAATCTAGTTGGTACTTAGGGGGGTAAAAAGTAAAAATGTCAAAGTAGTTTTCAAAAGCGCCGTGAAAAACAAAAGAAAAATTAAGGAAAAACAGGAATTTCTATACAAAATCGATTTTGTTTTTTGGTGGAACACTAAAACTAATGACCGTAGGTACATGAAATTTTGACTGAATACTTATGTTAGCATTTTCTATACACCATATTTTAAAAATATTTTGCATTATTTTGAGCTGTTTACGGACATTTTCAGTTTCCATTTTTTTTCCATAAATATCAATAAAATTTTATTTGTTGGTTAAAAAAGCTTGAAAATTAAATGGAAAGCTCCTAGTATATTGTTTCAAAGGCAGTAGATAAAAAAAAATTAAAAATCCTTGGTCACAATTTTTTATTATAAGCATTTAAAGTTCAAATATTGACGAAAATTTGCAAATTATTTCGAGTTAGAAATTCATAAAAAATTTTATTTTTAAATCTAATATTTTGAAATGTGATACAAGATTCCTCATGCGTTTATCTACCTTTATCAAAAAAAGAAAAAATTCTAGGAGAAAGTCAAATACAATTTTTATGAGAGTTTGAAATTCATATTTTTACATTATTCGATATTCACTCAATTTTTCATGTAACGATTTTCTTATTTTGTTGTAATTAAAAAAACGAATGACTGTATAGATACTTGAAAATTTCACTGAATGTTTATATTAGCATATTCTTTACACCATACAATTTTTAAAATAATTTGACTCTTTTTTAGTTGTTTACGGACATTGTCAGTTTTCAATATTTTCAGTTTTTTTTTTCT